>JAWWOG010000094.1:0-28415 GCA_033961575.1 Aselliscus stoliczkanus
TAGGCAAAGGTGTACTCGTGGGAGCAAGGGAAAGCAGGAGGCCAAGGGACTCACAAGTGGGAACAAGGGAAGGCTGGCATCCATGGCCTGACCAGAGAGGAAACAGGGGAAGGCAGACAGCCTTTGGCTGGATCAGTGGAAACACTGGAATGCAGGCAGCTCTGTACTGGACAAGCAGGAGCAGGAGAAGGTGGGTGGCCACCAAAGGACAAGTGGGAGCAAGGGAAGGCTGGCATCCATGGTCTGTCAAGGGGGAGCAGGGAAAGGTAGGTGGCCACTAGACGAAAAAGGGTATCTCGAAGAGGCAGGTGGCCTCTGACTGGACAATGGAGCACAGTGGAAGGCAGGCAGCCGCGGGGTGGAAGAGGGTGAGCAGGGAATTGAGGCCGACCTGAGTTGGACATGTGGGAACAGGGGCGGGCAAGGGCTGGTCAAGTAAGAACAAAGGAAGGGTGGCGGCCATGGTCCGGACAAAGGGGAGCAGGCAAAGACCAGCAGCCTTGAGCAGGACAAGTGTGATTGGGAGACGGCAGCAGGCAGCAGGCTGGACAAGGGGGTGCAAGGATAGACATGCAGCCATATGCTGACAAGGGGAAGCAGAGGACGGCAAGCGACCCTGAGCGGAACAAGTGGTAGCAGGGGAAGGCAGGTGGCCCTGGGCCTGACAAAGTATAACAGGGCAAGCAGGCCACCACGGGCTGGACAATGGGGTTCAGGGGAAAACAGGTGGCCATGGCCTGGACAACGGGGCACAGGGGAAGGCTGGTGTCCCTTGGCTGGACAAGGGGAGAGGGGAAGGACTTCGGGCCTGAGCTGGACACAGGGGAGCAAGAAAAGGCAGGCAGCCACTGGCTGCACAAGGGAAGCTGGAGAAGGCGGGCAGCCACGCGCTGCGCAGGTGACAGCATGGGAAGGCAGGTGGCCACAGGCTTGGCCCGGAGGAGACAAGGAATGCAGGGGGCCAATGGCTGGACGAGGGCGTCCAGGGGAAGACGTGCAGCCATAAGGTGGACAAGGGGGAACCAGTCAGGCGGCCCCAGGCAGGGCAAGGAGAGCAGGGGAAGCCAGGCTGCCATGGCTTGGACACTTGTGAGCTGAGGATCGCAGGAGAAGATGGGCTGGGCAAGCGGGATCAGGATAAGGCAGGCAGCCACAGGCAAGACAAACTGGAGCAGGGGAATGGAGGTGGACCTATACTGGACAAAGGAAAGTGGGCAAGTCAGGCAGCCACGGGGTAGACAAGGAGATCAGGAAAAGGCAGGTGGCCCTGGCCTCGAAGGGGCGCCAATAAAGGTGGGTGACCACAGGCTGGACAGAGGGGAACAGGCAAAACCAGGCAGCCCTGAGCTCGACAAGTGGGCACAGGAGATGGCAGCGGGCAGCAGGCTGGACAACAGCTAGCAAGGAAATACATACAGACATGGCCTGACAAGGGGAAGCAGAGGAAGGCAGGTGGCTCTGTGCTGAACATGTGGTAGCAGGGGAAGGAAGGCAGCCCTGAGCTGGAGAAACCGGAAGAGGGAAAACGGGCGGCCATGGGTTGGACAAGGGGATCCAGAGTAAAGCAGGCGGGCCTTTCCTGGACACCGGGGAGCAGGGGAAGGCAGGCGACACTTGGCTGGACAAGGGGAGCAGGAGGAGGGTTTCGGGACCGGGCGGGACCAGGGGACGCCAGGAAAGGCAGGCATCCACTGAGAGACAAGGGGAAGCAGGGAAAGGCATGTTGCCACGGGCTGGGCCAGGGAAGCAGGGGAAAGCAGGTGGTCATGGGCTGGACAATGGGGAGCTGAGGAAGGCGGGCTGCCAGAGGCTGGACCAGGAGAAACAGAGAAAGGCAGGTGGCCCTGCGCTAGACAAGGGAGAGCAGGGGAAGTCAGATGGCCCTGGGCAGGACAAATTGGGGACGGGAAAGTCACGCTACTCTTAGTTGGACAAGGCGAGCAGGGGAAGGATTTTGGGACTGAGCTGCACAAGGGGCAGCGGGGAAAGGCAGGAAGCCATGGGCTTCACCAGTGACAGCAGGGAAGGAAGGTGGACACTGGCTAGATCCAGGGGAGACGGAGAGTGCAGGGCTCCAATGGTTGGACAAGGGGTCCAGGAGAAACCACGCAGGCATATGGTGGACAACGGGCACCTGCAGAAGTCAGGTGGCTCCAGGCTGGGCAAGGACAGCAGGGCAATGCAGGCGGACACGGAGTGGACAAGGCGGTCCAGGGGAAGGCAGTCAGCCGTAGTGTGAAGAATAAGGGAGCAGGGGAAGGTAGGCTGGCGTTGCCAACACAAGTGGTACCTGGGGAAACGCAGGCGGCCATGTGCTGCGCAAGAGAGTGCAGTGGAGTGCAGTATGCCCTGTGTTGGACAAGGTGGAGCACAGGAAGGCATGCTGCTCTGGTTTGGGCACTGGTGTGCAGAGCAATGCAGGCAGAGACTGGCAGGACCAGTGTGAGCAAGAGAAGGCAGGAGGCCATGGTCTAGACAAAGGGGCTCAGGGGAACTCAGCTGGACCTGGATTGGACAGGGCGGACTAGGGAATGTGTGGACAAGGGGAACTGGAAAGGGCAGACAACCCTGGGCTGGCCCGGGGAGCAGGGGAAGATAGGCGGCAACATTCTGGACAAAGGGGATCAGGGACGGCATGTTGCTGTGGGCTGGACAAGTGGGTGCAGGGGAAGGCCGGCAAGGGGGAACAGGGGCAAGCAGGCAGCTCTTGGCTGGACCTGTGGAAGCAGGAGAAGGCACGCAGCCCTGGGCTGGACAAGTGGGTCAGGCAGCCACTGGATGGACCAGGGACCAGAGGGGAAGGCAATTGGCCATGAACTGAACAAGGTGGTCCTTTGGATGGCATCCAGCCACTGGGTGGGCAAAGGGGAGCCGGGAAGGCAGGCAGCCACTAGCTTGAAAGGGGTAGCTGAAGGAGGTATGTGGCCTCTGGCTGAACAATGGGAGTGCACACTGGAAGGAAGGCAGCCAGAGTGTGGCTTCGGGTGAGCAGAGGAAGCAGGCCGTTCCGGCCTCAGGTGTGGAAGCAGCTGTAGGCAGGTTGCCATGGGCAGATCAAGGAGAATCAGGGGAAAGCAGGAGGCACAGGTTGGACAAGAGGGGGGGCGGGGGAAATCAGGAGGCGATGGGTTCTACAAGGGGATGCAGGAGCAACCTGGTGGCCGCAGCTTCGACAAAGGGGAGCAGGGGAAGGCCGATGGCCCTGAGCTGCACAAGGGGCAATAGGAGCATCAGGTGGCCACAGGTTGGGGTCAGGCAGGCTGTTGGACATGGGTTCGACATGTGGGAGAATGGAAGACATGCATCAATGGCCTGACAAGGGGGAGCAGGTGAAGGCAGGCACACGCCTGGACAATGGCAAGCAGGTGTAGCAGGCGGCCATTGGTGGCCCAGGGGAAGCAGAGAACCTGAATGCACTGTTTCTCTTCTCACGTGGGTGAATGTTTCCTGTAGCTTCGAGGTTCGTTTGTGTTGAGTAGTAACACTTGCAAGCACTGGGCATTGCAATGGAATATCAGAAAGGCCTGTTCATGACACCGAAATGAGATTTGTTAGAAGGGAGACAAACACGGTCCCTGATGCTACCCAACATGTCTTCTTCCCCAGCATCAGCAAACGCGTTCAGAATGACAACTCATTCTGTTGCCGAATGCACCACATCCAGCCTTGCGACTGAGTTTGGAAACCCGCTTTAGACGAAAAAACATGCTTCCACATCGCTTGCTTAAGCAAACCTCTGTTTCGTAGTGCCAATCAGATCTGAACGTGAAAGCACTGTTCCTCTTGTCGTGTGGCTTAATTTCCCCAATAGATTTGACGCCCATTTGTTTCCAGTTCTCACACTTGAAAGCATTCAGCATTGCAGTGGAATTTCAGAGAGCGTTGGTCATGAACTCTGAAACGATTTGGGCAGCACCGACAGAGCTCCTTGCATAACTTCTGGAGCAAGGGTAGCGCTAGGTGAATAGTTTAAGAGGCCTACTCCTTGGTTCACTCAGTAGTGACCGGAATGCACATGACTAGCCAGCACGCCAATAAAGGCTATGCATTGAACTCACTGCACCAGCTTTTTCCACATGGCAGTACTGATTTCAGTTTTGCGAGACAGAGACCTCCCCAATTGACTTTTCTGCCAATTCGGAACGAGATTGGTTAGAAGGGAGACAAACACGGTCCCTGATGTTACCCAACATGTCTTCTTCCCCAGTATCAGCAGACGCGTTAGGAAGGACAACACATTCTGTTGCCGAATGCACCACATCCAGCCTTGCGACTGAGGTTGGAAACCCACGTTAGACGAAAATACATGCTTCCACATAGCTTGCTGAAGCAAACCTCTATTTCGAAGTGCCAATCAGATCTGAATGTGAAAGCACTGTTCCTCTTGTCGTGTGTCTTAATTTCCCCAATAGTTTTGACATCCGTTTGTTTCCAGTTCTCACACTTGGAAGCATTGAGCATTGCAGTGGAATTTCAGAGAGCCTTGGTCACGAACACTGAAACGCCATGGGCAGCAGCCACACTGGTACCTGCATTCCTTCCAGTGCAAGGGTTGCGTTAAGGCAGTGTTTCGGGAGGCCTTTGCCTGAGTTCACTCAGTTAGGTCCCGGAATGCACACAACTTAGTGTGAGCTAGAGGATGAAGCATCTGCCTTGATGTGACCGAACTAGGTTGTTCCGCATGGCTGAACTGATTTCAGGTCTCCGAGGCAGGGACCTCCGCAATTGACTTTGCTGCCTCGGGCAGGACTAGATAGAGCCTTCACTCCGAAGGCGGCCCTGGGCTGGACAATGTTGATTAGGGGTGGCCATGGGGTGGACATGGTGTGGCAGAGGAAAGCAGGGGGCCCAGGGATGACAAGGTGGAACATGGAAAAACATGGGAACATGGGCTGGTCAAGAAGCAAGGGAGCCCAGGAAGAACTGGGCTAGACAGGGGTAGAAGGGGAAACCAGGCACCCATGGCTTGGACGAATGGAAACAGTGGAATGCAAATGGAAAGGGACCAGTGGGAGGAGAGGAATTCAGGTTGAGCTGCAGTGACTGGTGTGAGCAGGAGAAGTCAGGAGGCCATGGGCTGCAACAAGGGTGTGCAGGGGAAGGCAGACGGATCAGGGCAGGAACTCTTGGTCCTATCCATGGGTTCGTACAGGGGTAGGCAGGTGGTCATGGGCTGGTCAAGGGCGAACGTGTGAAGGCAGGTGGACCTGGCATGAACAAAGAAGAGCATGCGAATTCAGGCAGATAGAGGGTAGAAAAGGGAAACAGGAGATGGCAACTGTCCTTCAGCTGAACAACGGGGAGAAGGGGAATTGGGCGGGAAGGTTGGAAAAGGGGTAGCAGTGAAAGACAGTTGATCCTGTGCTGGAATGATAGTTACCACAGGCTGGAGAAGTGGGGCAGGGAATGCTGGGTGTCACTGGATGGAGAAGAGGGCCAGGTCAGGACAGGTGGCCACAAACTGTACTAGCGGAAGAAAGGAAAGATAGGCATCCAAGGTCTGGACAAAGAGAGGAAGGGAAGGCAGGCGGTCACAGGGGAGAGTGGTAACAAGGGAAGGCAGGTGGACCATGGATTGACAAACTTTAGCAGGAGTAGTGGGCAGCCACGGGCTGGACAAGGCGTTGCAGGGGAAAGCGGGCGTCCACGGAATGGACAAGGGGTTGCAGGGAAAGGCAGTCATCCATGGACTTGGACAACAGGCAGCACGCAACGGCAGGCTGCCACAAGCTTGACAAGGGGGAACAGGGGAAGACAGCTGGCCACGGGCTCTAGAAGTGGTAGCATGGGAAGCAGGAAGCCCTGGGCTGGTTATGGGGGAGAAAGGGAAGACAGGTGGCCAAGGGCTGTACAAGGGGAACAGAGGAATCCAAGTGGCCACGGGCCGCACAAGGGCAAAGAGGGGAAGGCGGGTGGCCGTGCGCGAAGAAAGGGTGAGCCAGTGAAAGCAAGCGATCACTGGCTGGACCAATGGCATAAGGGAAAGGCAAGTGGCCAAAGGGCAGGCAAAGGGCGATCAGGGGAAGGCAGTGGGCCATGGGTTTGAAAAGATGGAGCAGGGGATGGCAGAAGGCCACGGACGGGGCGAAGGGCAGGAAGGAAAGACACTCAGCCACAGGATAGACAAGGGGGAGCTGGAGAAGGTAGGCGGACCTGGGATGGACAAATGGGAGCAAGATGGCCCTGGGGTGGATGATGGGGAGCTGTGGAAGTCAGGAAGCCACGGGGACAACAAGGGGGAGCAGCGTAAGGCAGGCTGACACAGTGTGGACAAAGGGAAACAAGGGTCGGCAGGTAGGCAAAGGTGTACTCGTGGGAGCAAGGGAAAGCAGGAGGCCAAGGGACTCACAAGTGGGAACAAGGGAAGGCTGGCATCCATGGCCTGACCAGAGAGGAAACAGGGGAAGGCAGACAGCCTTTGGCTGGATCAGTGGAAACACTGGAATGCAGGCAGCTCTGTACTGGACAAGCAGGAGCAGGAGAAGGTGGGTGGCCACCAAAGGACAAGTGGGAGCAAGGGAAGGCTGGCATCCATGGTCTGTCAAGGGGGAGCAGGGAAAGGTAGGTGGCCACTAGACGAAAAGGGTATCTCGAAGAGGCAGGTGGCCTCTGACTGGACAATGGAGCACAGTGGAAGGCAGGCAGCCGCGGGGTGGAAGAGGGTGAGCAGGGAATTGAGGCCGACCTGAGTTGGACATGTGGGAACAGGGGCGGGCAAGGGCTGGTCAAGTAAGAACAAAGGAAGGGTGGCGGCCATGGTCCGGACAAAGGGGAGCAGGCAAAGACCAGCAGCCTTGAGCAGGACAAGTGTGATTGGGAGACGGCAGCAGGCAGCAGGCTGGACAAGGGGGTGCAAGGATAGACATGCAGCCATATGCTGACAAGGGGAAGCAGAGGACGGCAAGCGACCCTGAGCGGAACAAGTGGTAGCAGGGGAAGGCAGGTGGCCCTGGGCCTGACAAAGTATAACAGGGCAAGCAGGCCACCACGGGCTGGACAATGGGGTTCAGGGGAAAACAGGTGGCCATGGCCTGGACAACGGGGCACAGGGGAAGGCTGGTGTCCCTTGGCTGGACAAGGGGAGAGGGGAAGGACTTCGGGCCTGAGCTGGACACAGGGGAGCAAGAAAGGCAGGCAGCCACTGGCTGCACAAGGGAAGCTGGAGAAGGCGGGCAGCCACGCGCTGCGCAGGTGACAGCATGGGAAGGCAGGTGGCCACAGGCTTGGCCCGGAGGAGACAAGGAATGCAGGGGCCAATGGCTGGACGAGGGCGTCCAGGGGAAGACGTGCAGCCATAAGGTGGACAAGGGGGAACCAGTCAGGCGGCCCCAGGCAGGGCAAGGAGAGCAGGGGAAGCCAGGCTGCCATGGCTTGGACACTTGTGAGCTGAGGATCGCAGGAGAAGATGGGCTGGGCAAGCGGGATCAGGATAAGGCAGGCAGCCACAGGCAAGACAAACTGGAGCAGGGGAATGGAGGTGGACCTATACTGGACAAAGGAAAGTGGGCAAGTCAGGCAGCCACGGGGTAGACAAGGAGATCAGGAAAAGGCAGGTGGCCCTGGCCTCGAAGGGGCGCCAATAAAGGTGGGTGACCACAGGCTGGACAGAGGGGAACAGGCAAAACCAGGCAGCCCTGAGCTCGACAAGTGGGCACAGGAGATGGCAGCGGGCAGCAGGCTGGACAACAGCTAGCAAGGAAATACATACAGACATGGCCTGACAAGGGGAAGCAGAGGAAGGCAGGTGGCTCTGTGCTGAACATGTGGTAGCAGGGGAAGGAAGGCAGCCCTGAGCTGGAGAAACCGGAAGAGGGAAAACGGGCGGCCATGGGTTGGACAAGGGGATCCAGAGTAAAGCAGGCGGGCCTTTCCTGGACACCGGGGAGCAGGGGAAGGCAGGCGACACTTGGCTGGACAAGGGGAGCAGGAGGAGGGTTTCGGGACCGGGCGGGACCAGGGGACGCCAGGAAAGGCAGGCATCCACTGAGAGACAAGGGGAAGCAGGGAAAGGCATGTTGCCACGGGCTGGGCCAGGGGAAGCAGGGGAAAGCAGGTGGTCATGGGCTGGACAATGGGGAGCTGAGGAAGGCGGGCTGCCAGAGGCTGGACCAGGAGAAACAGAGAAAGGCAGGTGGCCCTGCGCTAGACAAGGGAGAGCAGGGGAAGTCAGATGGCCCTGGGCAGGACAAATTGGGGGAGGGAAAGTCACGCTACTCTTAGTTGGACAAGGCGAGCAGGGGAAGGATTTTGGGACTGAGCTGCACAAGGGGCAGCGGGGAAAGGCAGGAAGCCATGGGCTTCACCAGTGACAGCAGGGAAGGAAGGTGGACACTGGCTAGATCCAGGGGAGACGGAGAGTGCAGGGCTCCAATGGTTGGACAAGGGGTCCAGGAGAAACCACGCAGGCATATGGTGGACAACGGGCACCTGCAGAAGTCAGGTGGCTCCAGGCTGGGCAAGGACAGCAGGGCAATGCAGGCGGACACGGAGTGGACAAGGCGGTCCAGGGGAAGGCAGTCAGCCGTAGTGTGAAGAATAAGGGAGCAGGGGAAGGTAGGCTGGCGTTGCCAACACAAGTGGTACCTGGGGAAACGCAGGCGGCCATGTGCTGCGCAAGAGAGTGCAGTGGAGTGCAGTATGCCCTGTGTTGGACAAGGTGGAGCACAGGAAGGCATGCTGCTCTGGTTTGGGCACTGGTGTGCAGAGCAATGCAGGCAGAGACTGGCAGGACCAGTGTGAGCAAGAGAAGGCAGGAGGCCATGGTCTAGACAAAGGGGCTCAGGGGAACTCAGCTGGACCTGGATTGGACAGGGCGGACTAGGGAATGTGTGGACAAGGGGAACTGGAAAGGGCAGACAACCCTGGGCTGGCCCGGGGAGCAGGGGAAGATAGGCGGCAACATTCTGGACAAAGGGGATCAGGGACGGCATGTTGCTGTGGGCTGGACAAGTGGGTGCAGGGGAAGGCCGGCAAGGGGGAACAGGGGCAAGCAGGCAGCTCTTGGCTGGACCTGTGGAAGCAGGAGAAGGCACGCAGCCCTGGGCTGGACAAGTGGGTCAGGCAGCCACTGGATGGACCAGGGACCAGAGGGGAAGGCAATTGGCCATGAACTGAACAAGGTGGTCCTTTGGATGGCATCCAGCCACTGGGTGGGCAAAGGGGAGCCGGGAAGGCAGGCAGCCACTAGCTTGAAAGGGGTAGCTGAAGGAGGTATGTGGCCTCTGGCTGAACAATGGGAGTGCACACTGGAAGGAAGGCAGCCAGAGTGTGGCTTCGGGTGAGCAGAGGAAGCAGGCCGTTCCGGCCTCAGGTGTGGAAGCAGCTGTAGGCAGGTTGCCATGGGCAGATCAAGGAGAATCAGGGGAAAGCAGGAGGCACAGGTTGGACAAGAGGGGGGGCGGGGGAAATCAGGAGGCGATGGGTTCTACAAGGGGATGCAGGAGCAACCTGGTGGCCGCAGCTTCGACAAAGGGGAGCAGGGGAAGGCCGATGGCCCTGAGCTGCACAAGGGGCAATAGGAGCATCAGGTGGCCACAGGTTGGGGTCAGGCAGGCTGTTGGACATGGGTTCGACATGTGGGAGAATGGAAGACATGCATCAATGGCCTGACAAGGGGGAGCAGGTGAAGGCAGGCACACGCCTGGACAATGGCAAGCAGGTGTAGCAGGCGGCCATTGGTGGCCCAGGGGAAGCAGAGAACCTGAATGCACTGTTTCTCTTCTCACGTGGGTGAATGTTTCCTGTAGCTTCGAGGTTCGTTTGTGTTGAGTAGTAACACTTGCAAGCACTGGGCATTGCAATGGAATATCAGAAAGGCCTGTTCATGACACCGAAATGAGATTTGTTAGAAGGGAGACAAACACGGTCCCTGATGCTACCCAACATGTCTTCTTCCCCAGCATCAGCAAACGCGTTCAGAATGACAACTCATTCTGTTGCCGAATGCACCACATCCAGCCTTGCGACTGAGTTTGGAAACCCGCTTTAGACGAAAAAACATGCTTCCACATCGCTTGCTTAAGCAAACCTCTGTTTCGTAGTGCCAATCAGATCTGAACGTGAAAGCACTGTTCCTCTTGTCGTGTGGCTTAATTTCCCCAATAGATTTGACGCCCATTTGTTTCCAGTTCTCACACTTGAAAGCATTCAGCATTGCAGTGGAATTTCAGAGAGCGTTGGTCATGAACTCTGAAACGATTTGGGCAGCACCGACAGAGCTCCTTGCATAACTTCTGGAGCAAGGGTAGCGCTAGGTGAATAGTTTAAGAGGCCTACTCCTTGGTTCACTCAGTAGTGACCGGAATGCACATGACTAGCCAGCACGCCAATAAAGGCTATGCATTGAACTCACTGCACCAGCTTTTTCCACATGGCAGTACTGATTTCAGTTTTGCGAGACAGAGACCTCCCCAATTGACTTTTCTGCCAATTCGGAACGAGATTGGTTAGAAGGGAGACAAACACGGTCCCTGATGTTACCCAACATGTCTTCTTCCCCAGTATCAGCAGACGCGTTAGGAAGGACAACACATTCTGTTGCCGAATGCACCACATCCAGCCTTGCGACTGAGGTTGGAAACCCACGTTAGACGAAAATACATGCTTCCACATAGCTTGCTGAAGCAAACCTCTATTTCGAAGTGCCAATCAGATCTGAATGTGAAAGCACTGTTCCTCTTGTCGTGTGTCTTAATTTCCCCAATAGTTTTGACATCCGTTTGTTTCCAGTTCTCACACTTGGAAGCATTGAGCATTGCAGTGGAATTTCAGAGAGCCTTGGTCACGAACACTGAAACGCCATGGGCAGCAGCCACACTGGTACCTGCATTCCTTCCAGTGCAAGGGTTGCGTTAAGGCAGTGTTTCGGGAGGCCTTTGCCTGAGTTCACTCAGTTAGGTCCCGGAATGCACACAACTTAGTGTGAGCTAGAGGATGAAGCATCTGCCTTGATGTGACCGAACTAGGTTGTTCCGCATGGCTGAACTGATTTCAGGTCTCCGAGGCAGGGACCTCCGCAATTGACTTTGCTGCCTCGGGCAGGACTAGATAGAGCCTTCACTCCGAAGGCGGCCCTGGGCTGGACAATGTTGATTAGGGGTGGCCATGGGGTGGACATGGTGTGGCAGAGGAAAGCAGGGGGCCCAGGGATGACAAGGTGGAACATGGAAAAACATGGGAACATGGGCTGGTCAAGAAGCAAGGGAGCCCAGGAAGAACTGGGCTAGACAGGGGTAGAAGGGGAAACCAGGCACCCATGGCTTGGACGAATGGAAACAGTGGAATGCAAATGGAAAGGGACCAGTGGGAGGAGAGGAATTCAGGTTGAGCTGCAGTGACTGGTGTGAGCAGGAGAAGTCAGGAGGCCATGGGCTGCAACAAGGGTGTGCAGGGGAAGGCAGACGGATCAGGGCAGGAACTCTTGGTCCTATCCATGGGTTCGTACAGGGGTAGGCAGGTGGTCATGGGCTGGTCAAGGGCGAACGTGTGAAGGCAGGTGGACCTGGCATGAACAAAGAAGAGCATGCGAATTCAGGCAGATAGAGGGTAGAAAAGGGAAACAGGAGATGGCAACTGTCCTTCAGCTGAACAACGGGGAGAAGGGGAATTGGGCGGGAAGGTTGGAAAAGGGGTAGCAGTGAAAGACAGTTGATCCTGTGCTGGAATGATAGTTACCACAGGCTGGAGAAGTGGGGCAGGGAATGCTGGGTGTCACTGGATGGAGAAGAGGGCCAGGTCAGGACAGGTGGCCACAAACTGTACTAGCGGAAGAAAGGAAAGATAGGCATCCAAGGTCTGGACAAAGAGAGGAAGGGAAGGCAGGCGGTCACAGGGGAGAGTGGTAACAAGGGAAGGCAGGTGGACCATGGATTGACAAACTTTAGCAGGAGTAGTGGGCAGCCACGGGCTGGACAAGGCGTTGCAGGGGAAAGCGGGCGTCCACGGAATGGACAAGGGGTTGCAGGGAAAGGCAGTCATCCATGGACTTGGACAACAGGCAGCACGCAACGGCAGGCTGCCACAAGCTTGACAAGGGGGAACAGGGGAAGACAGCTGGCCACGGGCTCTAGAAGTGGTAGCATGGGAAGCAGGAAGCCCTGGGCTGGTTATGGGGGAGAAAGGGAAGACAGGTGGCCAAGGGCTGTACAAGGGGAACAGAGGAATCCAAGTGGCCACGGGCCGCACAAGGGCAAAGAGGGGAAGGCGGGTGGCCGTGCGCGAAGAAAGGGTGAGCCAGTGAAAGCAAGCGATCACTGGCTGGACCAATGGCATAAGGGAAAGGCAAGTGGCCAAAGGGCAGGCAAAGGGCGATCAGGGGAAGGCAGTGGGCCATGGGTTTGAAAAGATGGAGCAGGGGATGGCAGAAGGCCACGGACGGGGCGAAGGGCAGGAAGGAAAGACACTCAGCCACAGGATAGACAAGGGGGAGCTGGAGAAGGTAGGCGGACCTGGGATGGACAAATGGGAGCAAGATGGCCCTGGGGTGGATGATGGGGAGCTGTGGAAGTCAGGAAGCCACGGGGACAACAAGGGGGAGCAGCGTAAGGCAGGCTGACACAGTGTGGACAAAGGGAAACAAGGGTCGGCAGGTAGGCAAAGGTGTACTCGTGGGAGCAAGGGAAAGCAGGAGGCCAAGGGACTCACAAGTGGGAACAAGGGAAGGCTGGCATCCATGGCCTGACCAGAGAGGAAACAGGGGAAGGCAGACAGCCTTTGGCTGGATCAGTGGAAACACTGGAATGCAGGCAGCTCTGTACTGGACAAGCAGGAGCAGGAGAAGGTGGGTGGCCACCAAAGGACAAGTGGGAGCAAGGGAAGGCTGGCATCCATGGTCTGTCAAGGGGGAGCAGGGAAAGGTAGGTGGCCACTAGACGAAAATGGGTATCTCGAAGAGGCAGGTGGCCTCTGACTGGACAATGGAGCACAGTGGAAGGCAGGCAGCCGCGGGGTGGAAGAGGGTGAGCAGGGAATTGAGGCCGACCTGAGTTGGACATGTGGGAACAGGGGCGGGCAAGGGCTGGTCAAGTAAGAACAAAGGAAGGGTGGCGGCCATGGTCCGGACAAAGGGGAGCAGGCAAAGACCAGCAGCCTTGAGCAGGACAAGTGTGATTGGGAGACGGCAGCAGGCAGCAGGCTGGACAAGGGGGTGCAAGGATAGACATGCAGCCATATGCTGACAAGGGGAAGCAGAGGACGGCAAGCGACCCTGAGCGGAACAAGTGGTAGCAGGGGAAGGCAGGTGGCCCTGGGCCTGACAAAGTATAACAGGGCAAGCAGGCCACCACGGGCTGGACAATGGGGTTCAGGGGAAAACAGGTGGCCATGGCCTGGACAACGGGGCACAGGGGAAGGCTGGTGTCCCTTGGCTGGACAAGGGGAGAGGGGAAGGACTTCGGGCCTGAGCTGGACACAGGGGAGCAAGAAAAGGCAGGCAGCCACTGGCTGCACAAGGGAAGCTGGAGAAGGCGGGCAGCCACGCGCTGCGCAGGTGACAGCATGGGAAGGCAGGTGGCCACAGGCTTGGCCCGGAGGAGACAAGGAATGCAGGGGGCCAATGGCTGGACGAGGGCGTCCAGGGGAAGACGTGCAGCCATAAGGTGGACAAGGGGGAACCAGTCAGGCGGCCCCAGGCAGGGCAAGGAGAGCAGGGGAAGCCAGGCTGCCATGGCTTGGACACTTGTGAGCTGAGGATCGCAGGAGAAGATGGGCTGGGCAAGCGGGATCAGGATAAGGCAGGCAGCCACAGGCAAGACAAACTGGAGCAGGGGAATGGAGGTGGACCTATACTGGACAAAGGAAAGTGGGCAAGTCAGGCAGCCACGGGGTAGACAAGGAGATCAGGAAAAGGCAGGTGGCCCTGGCCTCGAAGGGGCGCCAATAAAGGTGGGTGACCACAGGCTGGACAGAGGGGAACAGGCAAAACCAGGCAGCCCTGAGCTCGACAAGTGGGCACAGGAGATGGCAGCGGGCAGCAGGCTGGACAACAGCTAGCAAGGAAATACATACAGACATGGCCTGACAAGGGGAAGCAGAGGAAGGCAGGTGGCTCTGTGCTGAACATGTGGTAGCAGGGGAAGGAAGGCAGCCCTGAGCTGGAGAAACCGGAAGAGGGAAAACGGGCGGCCATGGGTTGGACAAGGGGATCCAGAGTAAAGCAGGCGGGCCTTTCCTGGACACCGGGGAGCAGGGGAAGGCAGGCGACACTTGGCTGGACAAGGGGAGCAGGAGGAGGGTTTCGGGACCGGGCGGGACCAGGGGACGCCAGGAAAGGCAGGCATCCACTGAGAGACAAGGGGAAGCAGGGAAAGGCATGTTGCCACGGGCTGGGCCAGGGGAAGCAGGGGAAAGCAGGTGGTCATGGGCTGGACAATGGGGAGCTGAGGAAGGCGGGCTGCCAGAGGCTGGACCAGGAGAAACAGAGAAAGGCAGGTGGCCCTGCGCTAGACAAGGGAGAGCAGGGGAAGTCAGATGGCCCTGGGCAGGACAAATTGGGGGAGGGAAAGTCACGCTACTCTTAGTTGGACAAGGCGAGCAGGGGAAGGATTTTGGGACTGAGCTGCACAAGGGGCAGCGGGGAAAGGCAGGAAGCCATGGGCTTCACCAGTGACAGCAGGGAAGGAAGGTGGACACTGGCTAGATCCAGGGGAGACGGAGAGTGCAGGGCTCCAATGGTTGGACAAGGGGTCCAGGAGAAACCACGCAGGCATATGGTGGACAACGGGCACCTGCAGAAGTCAGGCGGCTCCAGGCTGGGCAAGGACAGCAGGGCAATGCAGGCGGACACGGAGTGGACAAGGCGGTCCAGGGGAAGGCAGTCAGCCGTAGTGTGAAGAATAAGGGAGCAGGGGAAGGTAGGCTGGCGTTGCCAACACAAGTGGTACCTGGGGAAACGCAGGCGGCCATGTGCTGCGCAAGAGAGTGCAGTGGAGTGCAGTATGCCCTGTGTTGGACAAGGTGGAGCACAGGAAGGCATGCTGCTCTGGTTTGGGCACTGGTGTGCAGAGCAATGCAGGCAGAGACTGGCAGGACCAGTGTGAGCAAGAGAAGGCAGGAGGCCATGGTCTAGACAAAGGGGCTCAGGGGAACTCAGCTGGACCTGGATTGGACAGGGCGGACTAGGGAATGTGTGGACAAGGGGAACTGGAAAGGGCAGACAACCCTGGGCTGGCCCGGGGAGCAGGGGAAGATAGGCGGCAACATTCTGGACAAAGGGGATCAGGGACGGCATGTTGCTGTGGGCTGGACAAGTGGGTGCAGGGGAAGGCCGGCAAGGGGGAACAGGGGCAAGCAGGCAGCTCTTGGCTGGACCTGTGGAAGCAGGAGAAGGCACGCAGCCCTGGGCTGGACAAGTGGGTCAGGCAGCCACTGGATGGACCAGGGACCAGAGGGGAAGGCAATTGGCCATGAACTGAACAAGGTGGTCCTTTGGATGGCATCCAGCCACTGGGTGGGCAAAGGGGAGCCGGGAAGGCAGGCAGCCACTAGCTTGAAAGGGGTAGCTGAAGGAGGTATGTGGCCTCTGGCTGAACAATGGGAGTGCACACTGGAAGGAAGGCAGCCAGAGTGTGGCTTCGGGTGAGCAGAGGAAGCAGGCCGTTCCGGCCTCAGGTGTGGAAGCAGCTGTAGGCAGGTTGCCATGGGCAGATCAAGGAGAATCAGGGGAAAGCAGGAGGCACAGGTTGGACAAGAGGGGGGGCGGGGGAAATCAGGAGGCGATGGGTTCTACAAGGGGATGCAGGAGCAACCTGGTGGCCGCAGCTTCGACAAAGGGGAGCAGGGGAAGGCCGATGGCCCTGAGCTGCACAAGGGGCAATAGGAGCATCAGGTGGCCACAGGTTGGGGTCAGGCAGGCTGTTGGACATGGGTTCGACATGTGGGAGAATGGAAGACATGCATCAATGGCCTGACAAGGGGGAGCAGGTGAAGGCAGGCACACGCCTGGACAATGGCAAGCAGGTGTAGCAGGCGGCCATTGGTGGCCCAGGGGAAGCAGAGAACCTGAATGCACTGTTTCTCTTCTCACGTGGGTGAATGTTTCCTGTAGCTTCGAGGTTCGTTTGTGTTGAGTAGTAACACTTGCAAGCACTGGGCATTGCAATGGAATATCAGAAAGGCCTGTTCATGACACCGAAATGAGATTTGTTAGAAGGGAGACAAACACGGTCCCTGATGCTACCCAACATGTCTTCTTCCCCAGCATCAGCAAACGCGTTCAGAATGACAACTCATTCTGTTGCCGAATGCACCACATCCAGCCTTGCGACTGAGTTTGGAAACCCGCTTTAGACGAAAAAACATGCTTCCACATCGCTTGCTTAAGCAAACCTCTGTTTCGTAGTGCCAATCAGATCTGAACGTGAAAGCACTGTTCCTCTTGTCGTGTGGCTTAATTTCCCCAATAGATTTGACGCCCATTTGTTTCCAGTTCTCACACTTGAAAGCATTCAGCATTGCAGTGGAATTTCAGAGAGCGTTGGTCATGAACTCTGAAACGATTTGGGCAGCACCGACAGAGCTCCTTGCATAACTTCTGGAGCAAGGGTAGCGCTAGGTGAATAGTTTAAGAGGCCTACTCCTTGGTTCACTCAGTAGTGACCGGAATGCACATGACTAGCCAGCACGCCAATAAAGGCTATGCATTGAACTCACTGCACCAGCTTTTTCCACATGGCAGTACTGATTTCAGTTTTGCGAGACAGAGACCTCCCCAATTGACTTTTCTGCCAATTCGGAACGAGATTGGTTAGAAGGGAGACAAACACGGTCCCTGATGTTACCCAACATGTCTTCTTCCCCAGTATCAGCAGACGCGTTAGGAAGGACAACACATTCTGTTGCCGAATGCACCACATCCAGCCTTGCGACTGAGGTTGGAAACCCACGTTAGACGAAAATACATGCTTCCACATAGCTTGCTGAAGCAAACCTCTATTTCGAAGTGCCAATCAGATCTGAATGTGAAAGCACTGTTCCTCTTGTCGTGTGTCTTAATTTCCCCAATAGTTTTGACATCCGTTTGTTTCCAGTTCTCACACTTGGAAGCATTGAGCATTGCAGTGGAATTTCAGAGAGCCTTGGTCACGAACACTGAAACGCCATGGGCAGCAGCCACACTGGTACCTGCATTCCTTCCAGTGCAAGGGTTGCGTTAAGGCAGTGTTTCGGGAGGCCTTTGCCTGAGTTCACTCAGTTAGGTCCCGGAATGCACACAACTTAGTGTGAGCTAGAGGATGAAGCATCTGCCTTGATGTGACCGAACTAGGTTGTTCCGCATGGCTGAACTGATTTCAGGTCTCCGAGGCAGGGACCTCCGCAATTGACTTTGCTGCCTCGGGCAGGACTAGATAGAGCCTTCACTCCGAAGGCGGCCCTGGGCTGGACAATGTTGATTAGGGGTGGCCATGGGGTGGACATGGTGTGGCAGAGGAAAGCAGGGGGCCCAGGGATGACAAGGTGGAACATGGAAAAACATGGGAACATGGGCTGGTCAAGAAGCAAGGGAGCCCAGGAAGAACTGGGCTAGACAGGGGTAGAAGGGGAAACCAGGCACCCATGGCTTGGACGAATGGAAACAGTGGAATGCAAATGGAAAGGGACCAGTGGGAGGAGAGGAATTCAGGTTGAGCTGCAGTGACTGGTGTGAGCAGGAGAAGTCAGGAGGCCATGGGCTGCAACAAGGGTGTGCAGGGGAAGGCAGACGGATCAGGGCAGGAACTCTTGGTCCTATCCATGGGTTCGTACAGGGGTAGGCAGGTGGTCATGGGCTGGTCAAGGGCGAACGTGTGAAGGCAGGTGGACCTGGCATGAACAAAGAAGAGCATGCGAATTCAGGCAGATAGAGGGTAGAAAAGGGAAACAGGAGATGGCAACTGTCCTTCAGCTGAACAACGGGGAGAAGGGGAATTGGGCGGGAAGGTTGGAAAAGGGGTAGCAGTGAAAGACAGTTGATCCTGTGCTGGAATGATAGTTACCATAGGCTGGAGAAGTGGGGCAGGGAATGCTGGGTGTCACTGGATGGAGAAGAGGGCCAGGTCAGGACAGGTGGCCACAAACTGTACTAGCGGAAGAAAGGAAAGATAGGCATCCAAGGTCTGGACAAAGAGAGGAAGGGAAGGCAGGCGGTCACAGGGGGAGAGTGGTAACAAGGGAAGGCAGGTGGACCATGGATTGACAAACTTTAGCAGGAGTAGTGGGCAGCCACGGGCTGGACAAGGCGTTGCAGGGGAAAGCGGGCGTCCACGGAATGGACAAGGGGTTGCAGGGAAAGGCAGTCATCCATGGACTTGGACAACAGGCAGCACGCAACGGCAGGCTGCCACAAGCTTGACAAGGGGGAACAGGGGAAGACAGCTGGCCACGGGCTCTAGAAGTGGTAGCATGGGAAGCAGGAAGCCCTGGGCTGGTTATGGGGGAGAAAGGGAAGACAGGTGGCCAAGGGCTGTACAAGGGGAACAGAGGAATCCAAGTGGCCACGGGCCGCACAAGGGCAAAGAGGGGAAGGCGGGTGGCCGTGCGCGAAGAAAGGGTGAGCCAGTGAAAGCAAGCGATCACTGGCTGGACCAATGGCATAAGGGAAAGGCAAGTGGCCAAAGGGCAGGCAAAGGGCGATCAGGGGAAGGCAGTGGGCCATGGGTTTGAAAAGATGGAGCAGGGGATGGCAGAAGGCCACGGACGGGGCGAAGGGCAGGAAGGAAAGACACTCAGCCACAGGATAGACAAGGGGGAGCTGGAGAAGGTAGGCGGACCTGGGATGGACAAATGGGAGCAAGATGGCCCTGGGGTGGATGATGGGGAGCTGTGGAAGTCAGGAAGCCACGGGGACAACAAGGGGGAGCAGCGTAAGGCAGGCTGACACAGTGTGGACAAAGGGAAACAAGGGTCGGCAGGTAGGCAAAGGTGTACTCGTGGGAGCAAGGGAAAGCAGGAGGCCAAGGGACTCACAAGTGGGAACAAGGGAAGGCTGGCATCCATGGCCTGACCAGAGAGGAAACAGGGGAAGGCAGACAGCCTTTGGCTGGATCAGTGGAAACACTGGAATGCAGGCAGCTCTGTACTGGACAAGCAGGAGCAGGAGAAGGTGGGTGGCCACCAAAGGACAAGTGGGAGCAAGGGAAGGCTGGCATCCATGGTCTGTCAAGGGGGAGCAGGGAAAGGTAGGTGGCCACTAGACGAAAAGGGTATCTCGAAGAGGCAGGTGGCCTCTGACTGGACAATGGAGCACAGTGGAAGGCAGGCAGCCGCGGGGTGGAAGAGGGTGAGCAGGGAATTGAGGCCGACCTGAGTTGGACATGTGGGAACAGGGGCGGGCAAGGGCTGGTCAAGTAAGAACAAAGGAAGGGTGGCGGCCATGGTCCGGACAAAGGGGAGCAGGCAAAGACCAGCAGCCTTGAGCAGGACAAGTGTGATTGGGAGACGGCAGCAGGCAGCAGGCTGGACAAGGGGGTGCAAGGATAGACATGCAGCCATATGCTGACAAGGGGAAGCAGAGGACGGCAAGCGACCCTGAGCGGAACAAGTGGTAGCAGGGGAAGGCAGGTGGCCCTGGGCCTGACAAAGTATAACAGGGCAAGCAGGCCACCACGGGCTGGACAATGGGGTTCAGGGGAAAACAGGTGGCCATGGCCTGGACAACGGGGCACAGGGGAAGGCTGGTGTCCCTTGGCTGGACAAGGGGAGAGGGGAAGGACTTCGGGCCTGAGCTGGACACAGGGGAGCAAGAAAAGGCAGGCAGCCACTGGCTGCACAAGGGAAGCTGGAGAAGGCGGGCAGCCACGCGCTGCGCAGGTGACAGCATGGGAAGGCAGGTGGCCACAGGCTTGGCCCGGAGGAGACAAGGAATGCAGGGGCCAATGGCTGGACGAGGGCGTCCAGGGGAAGACGTGCAGCCATAAGGTGGACAAGGGGGAACCAGTCAGGCGGCCCCAGGCAGGGCAAGGAGAGCAGGGGAAGCCAGGCTGCCATGGCTTGGACACTTGTGAGCTGAGGATCGCAGGAGAAGATGGGCTGGGCAAGCGGGATCAGGATAAGGCAGGCAGCCACAGGCAAGACAAACTGGAGCAGGGGAATGGAGGTGGACCTATACTGGACAAAGGAAAGTGGGCAAGTCAGGCAGCCACGGGGTAGACAAGGAGATCAGGAAAAGGCAGGTGGCCCTGGCCTCGAAGGGGCGCCAATAAAGGTGGGTGACCACAGGCTGGACAGAGGGGAACAGGCAAAACCAGGCAGCCCTGAGCTCGACAAGTGGGCACAGGAGATGGCAGCGGGCAGCAGGCTGGACAACAGCTAGCAAGGAAATACATACAGACATGGCCTGACAAGGGGAAGCAGAGGAAGGCAGGTGGCTCTGTGCTGAACATGTGGTAGCAGGGGAAGGAAGGCAGCCCTGAGCTGGAGAAACCGGAAGAGGGAAAACGGGCGGCCATGGGTTGGACAAGGGGATCCAGAGTAAAGCAGGCGGGCCTTTCCTGGACACCGGGGAGCAGGGGAAGGCAGGCGACACTTGGCTGGACAAGGGGAGCAGGAGGAGGGTTTCGGGACCGGGCGGGACCAGGGGACGCCAGGAAAGGCAGGCATCCACTGAGAGACAAGGGGAAGCAGGGAAAGGCATGTTGCCACGGGCTGGGCCAGGGGAAGCAGGGGAAAGCAGGTGGTCATGGGCTGGACAATGGGGAGCTGAGGAAGGCGGGCTGCCAGAGGCTGGACCAGGAGAAACAGAGAAAGGCAGGTGGCCCTGCGCTAGACAAGGGAGAGCAGGGGAAGTCAGATGGCCCTGGGCAGGACAAATTGGGGGAGGGAAAGTCACGCTACTCTTAGTTGGACAAGGCGAGCAGGGGAAGGATTTTGGGACTGAGCTGCACAAGGGGCAGCGGGGAAAGGCAGGAAGCCATGGGCTTCACCAGTGACAGCAGGGAAGGAAGGTGGACACTGGCTAGATCCAGGGGAGACGGAGAGTGCAGGGCTCCAATGGTTGGACAAGGGGTCCAGGAGAAACCACGCAGGCATATGGTGGACAACGGGCACCTGCAGAAGTCAGGCGGCTCCAGGCTGGGCAAGGACAGCAGGGCAATGCAGGCGGACACGGAGTGGACAAGGCGGTCCAGGGGAAGGCAGTCAGCCGTAGTGTGAAGAATAAGGGAGCAGGGGAAGGTAGGCTGGCGTTGCCAACACAAGTGGTACCTGGGGAAACGCAGGCGGCCATGTGCTGCGCAAGAGAGTGCAGTGGAGTGCAGTATGCCCTGTGTTGGACAAGGTGGAGCACAGGAAGGCATGCTGCTCTGGTTTGGGCACTGGTGTGCAGAGCAATGCAGGCAGAGACTGGCAGGACCAGTGTGAGCAAGAGAAGGCAGGAGGCCATGGTCTAGACAAAGGGGCTCAGGGGAACTCAGCTGGACCTGGATTGGACAGGGCGGACTAGGGAATGTGTGGACAAGGGGAACTGGAAAGGGCAGACAACCCTGGGCTGGCCCGGGGAGCAGGGGAAGATAGGCGGCAACATTCTGGACAAAGGGGATCAGGGACGGCATGTTGCTGTGGGCTGGACAAGTGGGTGCAGGGGAAGGCCGGCAAGGGGGAACAGGGGCAAGCAGGCAGCTCTTGGCTGGACCTGTGGAAGCAGGAGAAGGCACGCAGCCCTGGGCTGGACAAGTGGGTCAGGCAGCCACTGGATGGACCAGGGACCAGAGGGGAAGGCAATTGGCCATGAACTGAACAAGGTGGTCCTTTGGATGGCATCCAGCCACTGGGTGGGCAAAGGGGAGCCGGGAAGGCAGGCAGCCACTAGCTTGAAAGGGGTAGCTGAAGGAGGTATGTGGCCTCTGGCTGAACAATGGGAGTGCACACTGGAAGGAAGGCAGCCAGAGTGTGGCTTCGGGTGAGCAGAGGAAGCAGGCCGTTCCGGCCTCAGGTGTGGAAGCAGCTGTAGGCAGGTTGCCATGGGCAGATCAAGGAGAATCAGGGGAAAGCAGGAGGCACAGGTTGGACAAGAGGGGGGGCGGGGGAAATCAGGAGGCGATGGGTTCTACAAGGGGATGCAGGAGCAACCTGGTGGCCGCAGCTTCGACAAAGGGGAGCAGGGGAAGGCCGATGGCCCTGAGCTGCACAAGGGGCAATAGGAGCATCAGGTGGCCACAGGTTGGGGTCAGGTAGGCTGTTGGACATGGGTTCGACATGTGGGAGAATGGAAGACATGCATCAATGGCCTGACAAGGGGGAGCAGGTGAAGGCAGGCACACGCCTGGACAATGGCAAGCAGGTGTAGCAGGCGGCCATTGGTGGCCCAGGGGAAGCAGAGAACCTGAATGCACTGTTTCTCTTCTCACGTGGGTGAATGTTTCCTGTAGCTTCGAGGTTCGTTTGTGTTGAGTAGTAACACTTGCAAGCACTGGGCATTGCAATGGAATATCAGAAAGGCCTGTTCATGACACCGAAATGAGATTTGTTAGAAGGGAGACAAACACGGTCCCTGATGCTACCCAACATGTCTTCTTCCCCAGTATCAGCAAACGCGTTCAGAATGACAACTCATTCTGTTGCCGAATGCACCACATCCAGCCTTGCGACTGAGTTTGGAAACCCGCTTTAGACGAAAAAACATGCTTCCACATCGCTTGCTTAAGCAAACCTCTGTTTCGTAGTGCCAATCAGATCTGAACGTGAAAGCACTGTTCCTCTTGTCGTGTGGCTTAATTTCCCCAATAGATTTGACGCCCATTTGTTTCCAGTTCTCACACTTGAAAGCATTCAGCATTGCAGTGGAATTTCAGAGAGCGTTGGTCATGAACTCTGAAACGATTTGGGCAGCACCGACAGAGCTCCTTGCATAACTTCTGGAGCAAGGGTAGCGCTAGGTGAATAGTTTAAGAGGCCTACTCCTTGGTTCACTCAGTAGTGACCGGAATGCACATGACTAGCCAGCACGCCAATAAAGGCTATGCATTGAACTCACTGCACCAGCTTTTTCCACATGGCAGTACTGATTTCAGTTTTGCGAGACAGAGACCTCCCCAATTGACTTTTCTGCCAATTCGGAACGAGATTGGTTAGAAGGGAGACAAACACGGTCCCTGATGTTACCCAACATGTCTTCTTCCCCAGTATCAGCAGACGCGTTAGGAAGGACAACACATTCTGTTGCCGAATGCACCACATCCAGCCTTGCGACTGAGGTTGGAAACCCACGTTAGACGAAAATACATGCTTCCACATAGCTTGCTGAAGCAAACCTCTATTTCGAAGTGCCAATCAGATCTGAATGTGAAAGCACTGTTCCTCTTGTCGTGTGTCTTAATTTCCCCAATAGTTTTGACATCCGTTTGTTTCCAGTTCTCACACTTGGAAGCATTGAGCATTGCAGTGGAATTTCAGAGAGCCTTGGTCACGAACACTGAAACGCCATGGGCAGCAGCCACACTGGTACCTGCATTCCTTCCAGTGCAAGGGTTGCGTTAAGGCAGTGTTTCGGGAGGCCTTTGCCTGAGTTCACTCAGTTAGGTCCCGGAATGCACACAACTTAGTGTGAGCTAGAGGATGAAGCATCTGCCTTGATGTGACCGAACTAGGTTGTTCCGCATGGCTGAACTGATTTCAGGTCTCCGAGGCAGGGACCTCCGCAATTGACTTTGCTGCCTCGGGCAGGACTAGATAGAGCCTTCACTCCGAAGGCGGCCCTGGGCTGGACAATGTTGATTAGGGGTGGCCATGGGGTGGACATGGTGTGGCAGAGGAAAGCAGGGGGCCCAGGGATGACAAGGTGGAACATGGAAAAACATGGGAACATGGGCTGGTCAAGAAGCAAGGGAGCCCAGGAAGAACTGGGCTAGACAGGGGTAGAAGGGGAAACCAGGCACCCATGGCTTGGACGAATGGAAACAGTGGAATGCAAATGGAAAGGGACCAGTGGGAGGAGAGGAATTCAGGTTGAGCTGCAGTGACTGGTGTGAGCAGGAGAAGTCAGGAGGCCATGGGCTGCAACAAGGGTGTGCAGGGGAAGGCAGACGGATCAGGGCAGGAACTCTTGGTCCTATCCATGGGTTCGTACAGGGGTAGGCAGGTGGTCATGGGCTGGTCAAGGGCGAACGTGTGAAGGCAGGTGGACCTGGCATGAACAAAGAAGAGCATGCGAATTCAGGCAGATAGAGGGTAGAAAAGGGAAACAGGAGATGGCAACTGTCCTTCAGCTGAACAACGGGGAGAAGGGGAATTGGGCGGGAAGGTTGGAAAAGGGGTAGCAGTGAAAGACAGTTGATCCTGTGCTGGAATGATAGTTACCACAGGCTGGAGAAGTGGGGCAGGGAATGCTGGGTGTCACTGGATGGAGAAGAGGGCCAGGTCAGGACAGGTGGCCACAAACTGTACTAGCGGAAGAAAGGAAAGATAGGCATCCAAGGTCTGGACAAAGAGAGGAAGGGAAGGCAGGCGGTCACAGGGGAGAGTGGTAACAAGGGAAGGCAGGTGGACCATGGATTGACAAACTTTAGCAGGAGTAGTGGGCAGCCACGGGCTGGACAAGGCGTTGCAGGGGAAAGCGGGCGTCCACGGAATGGACAAGGGGTTGCAGGGAAAGGCAGTCATCCATGGACTTGGACAACAGGCAGCACGCAACGGCAGGCTGCCACAAGCTTGACAAGGGGGAACAGGGGAAGACAGCTGGCCACGGGCTCTAGAAGTGGTAGCATGGGAAGCAGGAAGCCCTGGGCTGGTTATGGGGGAGAAAGGGAAGACAGGTGGCCAAGGGCTGTACAAGGGGAACAGAGGAATCCAAGTGGCCACGGGCCGCACAAGGGCAAAGAGGGGAAGGCGGGTGGCCGTGCGCGAAGAAAGGGTGAGCCAGTGAAAGCAAGCGATCACTGGCTGGACCAATGGCATAAGGGAAAGGCAAGTGGCCAAAGGGCAGGCAAAGGGCGATCAGGGGAAGGCAGTGGGCCATGGGTTTGAAAAGATGGAGCAGGGGATGGCAGAAGGCCACGGACGGGGCGAAGGGCAGGAAGGAAAGACACTCAGCCACAGGATAGACAAGGGGGAGCTGGAGAAGGTAGGCGGACCTGGGATGGACAAATGGGAGCAAGATGGCCCTGGGGTGGATGATGGGGAGCTGTGGAAGTCAGGAAGCCACGGGGACAACAAGGGGGAGCAGCGTAAGGCAGGCTGACACAGTGTGGACAAAGGGAAACAAGGGTCGGCAGGTAGGCAAAGGTGTACTCGTGGGAGCAAGGGAAAGCAGGAGGCCAAGGGACTCACAAGTGGGAACAAGGGAAGGCTGGCATCCATGGCCTGACCAGAGAGGAAACAGGGGAAGGCAGACAGCCTTTGGCTGGATCAGTGGAAACACTGGAATGCAGGCAGCTCTGTACTGGACAAGCAGGAGCAGGAGAAGGTGGGTGGCCACCAAAGGACAAGTGGGAGCAAGGGAAGGCTGGCATCCATGGTCTGTCAAGGGGGAGCAGGGAAAGGTAGGTGGCCACTAGACGAAAAAGGGTATCTCGAAGAGGCAGGTGGCCTCTGACTGGACAATGGAGCACAGTGGAAGGCAGGCAGCCGCGGGGTGGAAGAGGGTGAGCAGGGAATTGAGGCCGACCTGAGTTGGACATGTGGGAACAGGGGCGGGCAAGGGCTGGTCAAGTAAGAACAAAGGAAGGGTGGCGGCCATGGTCCGGACAAAGGGGAGCAGGCAAAGACCAGCAGCCTTGAGCAGGACAAGTGTGATTGGGAGACGGCAGCAGGCAGCAGGCTGGACAAGGGGGTGCAAGGATAGACATGCAGCCATATGCTGACAAGGGGAAGCAGAGGACGGCAAGCGACCCTGAGCGGAACAAGTGGTAGCAGGGGAAGGCAGGTGGCCCTGGGCCTGACAAAGTATAACAGGGCAAGCAGGCCACCACGGGCTGGACAATGGGGTTCAGGGGAAAACAGGTGGCCATGGCCTGGACAACGGGGCACAGGGGAAGGCTGGTGTCCCTTGGCTGGACAAGGGGAGAGGGGAAGGACTTCGGGCCTGAGCTGGACACAGGGGAGCAAGAAAAGGCAGGCAGCCACTGGCTGCACAAGGGAAGCTGGAGAAGGCGGGCAGCCACGCGCTGCGCAGGTGACAGCATGGGAAGGCAGGTGGCCACAGGCTTGGCCCGGAGGAGACAAGGAATGCAGGGGGCCAATGGCTGGACGAGGGCGTCCAGGGGAAGACGTGCAGCCATAAGGTGGACAAGGGGGAACCAGTCAGGCGGCCCCAGGCAGGGCAAGGAGAGCAGGGGAAGCCAGGCTGCCATGGCTTGGACACTTGTGAGCTGAGGATCGCAGGAGAAGATGGGCTGGGCAAGCGGGATCAGGATAAGGCAGGCAGCCACAGGCAAGACAAACTGGAGCAGGGGAATGGAGGTGGACCTATACTGGACAAAGGAAAGTGGGCAAGTCAGGCAGCCACGGGGTAGACAAGGAGATCAGGAAAAGGCAGGTGGCCCTGGCCTCGAAGGGGCGCCAATAAAGGTGGGTGACCACAGGCTGGACAGAGGGGAACAGGCAAAACCAGGCAGCCCTGAGCTCGACAAGTGGGCACAGGAGATGGCAGCGGGCAGCAGGCTGGACAACAGCTAGCAAGGAAATACATACAGACATGGCCTGACAAGGGGAAGCAGAGGAAGGCAGGTGGCTCTGTGCTGAACATGTGGTAGCAGGGGAAGGAAGGCAGCCCTGAGCTGGAGAAACCGGAAGAGGGAAAACGGGCGGCCATGGGTTGGACAAGGGGATCCAGAGTAAAGCAGGCGGGCCTTTCCTGGACACCGGGGAGCAGGGGAAGGCAGGCGACACTTGGCTGGACAAGGGGAGCAGGAGGAGGGTTTCGGGACCGGGCGGGACCAGGGGACGCCAGGAAAGGCAGGCATCCACTGAGAGACAAGGGGAAGCAGGGAAAGGCATGTTGCCACGGGCTGGGCCAGGGGAAGCAGGGGAAAGCAGGTGGTCATGGGCTGGACAATGGGGAGCTGAGGAAGGCGGGCTGCCAGAGGCTGGACCAGGAGAAACAGAGAAAGGCAGGTGGCCCTGCGCTAGACAAGGGAGAGCAGGGGAAGTCAGATGGCCCTGGGCAGGACAAATTGGGGGAGGGAAAGTCACGCTACTCTTAGTTGGACAAGGCGAGCAGGGGAAGGATTTTGGGACTGAGCTGCACAAGGGGCAGCGGGGAAAGGCAGGAAGCCATGGGCTTCACCAGTGACAGCAGGGAAGGAAGGTGGACACTGGCTAGATCCAGGGGAGACGGAGAGTGCAGGGCTCCAATGGTTGGACAAGGGGTCCAGGAGAAACCACGCAGGCATATGGTGGACAACGGGCACCTGCAGAAGTCAGGTGGCTCCAGGCTGGGCAAGGACAGCGGGGCAATGCAGGCGGACACGGAGTGGACAAGGCGGTCCAGGGGAAGGCAGTCAGCCGTAGTGTGAAGAATAAGGGAGCAGGGGAAGGTAGGCTGGCGTTGCCAACACAAGTGGTACCTGGGGAAACGCAGGCGGCCATGTGCTGCGCAAGAGAGTGCAGTGGAGTGCAGTATGCCCTGTGTTGGACAAGGTGGAGCACAGGAAGGCATGCTGCTCTGGTTTGGGCACTGGTGTGCAGAGCAATGCAGGCAGAGACTGGCAGGACCAGTGTGAGCAAGAGAAGGCAGGAGGCCATGGTCTAGACAAAGGGGCTCAGGGGAACTCAGCTGGACCTGGATTGGACAGGGCGGACTAGGGAATGTGTGGACAAGGGGAACTGGAAAGGGCAGACAACCCTGGGCTGGCCCGGGGAGCAGGGGAAGATAGGCGGCAACATTCTGGACAAAGGGGATCAGGGACGGCATGTTGCTGTGGGCTGGACAAGTGGGTGCAGGGGAAGGCCGGCAAGGGGGAACAGGGGCAAGCAGGCAGCTCTTGGCTGGACCTGTGGAAGCAGGAGAAGGCACGCAGCCCTGGGCTGGACAAGTGGGTCAGGCAGCCACTGGATGGACCAGGGACCAGAGGGGAAGGCAATTGGCCATGAACTGAACAAGGTGGTCCTTTGGATGGCATCCAGCCACTGGGTGGGCAAAGGGGAGCCGGGAAGGCAGGCAGCCACTAGCTTGAAAGGGGTAGCTGAAGGAGGTATGTGGCCTCTGGCTGAACAATGGGAGTGCACACTGGAAGGAAGGCAGCCAGAGTGTGGCTTCGGGTGAGCAGAGGAAGCAGGCCGTTCCGGCCTCAGGTGTGGAAGCAGCTGTAGGCAGGTTGCCATGGGCAGATCAAGGAGAATCAGGGGAAAGCAGGAGGCACAGGTGGGACCAGAGGGGGCCCGGGGGAAATCAGGAGGCGATGGGTTCTACAAGGGGATGCAGGAGCAACCTGGTGGCCGCAGCTTCGACAAAGGGGAGCAGGGGAAGGCCGATGGCCCTGAGCTGCACAAGGGGCAATAGGAGCATCAGG
>JAWWOG010000095.1:0-26570 GCA_033961575.1 Aselliscus stoliczkanus
CGTGGGTGCCTGCGGCCTTGGATCCCCACCCTCCGCCCAGCTTATACTGTGTTGCCAGGGAAACATAGGGCGGTGCCCTCCGGCTCCTACTGCGGCTCACTGAGACCCGGGAGCGCGAGCCACCTCGGATCCCCACCCTCCACTCGGCTTGTGCTGTGTTGCCAGGAAAACGCCTAGTGGGAGTGATCCGACTCCAACAGGCTGCTCACTGAGACGCGGGAGCACGCAAGCCGCCTTGGGTCTCTGCTTTCCACACTGCGCTTGCAGAGTTGCCAGGCTGGTGATTGGTTGTTGGGCTGCTCGGCCTGATCTGCGAGCGGCTGATTGGGACAGGCTGAGACTGGGAGTTCTCCTGGGAGTGTTGGGCCGTGAGCTGTGTGCCTGCGTCATCCAGCCAGAGCTCTCCTGGTGATCTATCTAATACATCAAAGCAATCCCAGAGTGACAGCCAGAATGGGGAAACAAAGAAACATGTCACAAGTAAAAGATCAGAAGAAACCTCCAGAAATGGAACCAAATGAAACAGAGGGATCCAACCTTTCAGAGACACAGTTTAGAACACTGATGATAAGAATGTTTAAGGAACTTAGCGAGGACATAAAGAAAGATAGGGAAACCATAAAAAACAACCTGTTAGAACTAAAGAATACAATAACTGAAATGAAGAACACACTCGAAGGAATCACCAGTAGAGTAGATGAAGCAGAGGAGCGGATCAGCGATTTGGAAGATAAAATAGCAGAACTCACCCAGTTGGCACAGCAAAAAGACCAAAGAATAAAAAACAATGAAAATAGTTTAAGAGCCCTATGGGACAAGATGAAGCGCAACCACCTTCGAATCATAGGGATACCAGAAGGAGAAGAGAAGAAGCAAGGGGTTGAAAAGGTATTTGAAAAAATAATGACTGAAAACTTCCCTACCCTGGTGAAGGAAATCAACATACAGGCCCAGGAAGTGCAGAGGGTTCCAAACAAGCTGAACCCAAACAGGTCCACACCAAGACACATCATAGTGAAAATGGCAAAGGTTAAAGACAGAGACAGAATCCTAGAGGCTGCAAGAGAAAGACAGCAGGTTACATACAAAGGAACTCCTGTTAGACTAACAGCTGACTTGTCTACAGAAACGCTGCAGGCCAGAAGGGAGTGGCAGGAGATACTCAAAGTGACACAAAATAAAGGCCTACAACCAAGATTGCTCTATCCAGCACGGCTATCACTTAAAATTGAAGGAGAAATAAAGAGCTTCTCAGAAAAGAATAAGCTTAAGAAATTCATTACCACCAAGCCAGCATTGCAAGAAATGTTAAAAGGGCTTTTTAAACAAAAGAAAATTAAACAAGCTAACCCAGAGAGACAATTTAAGAAGATTGATGTCATATCAAGCAGATATAAAGGAAAAACTGATGGTTGCTGGCTGGGAGGGAGTGGGGAAGAGGGAGAGGGGGAAGGTTTTGGACAGTGTATGTGGGACTACAATGTTGCCACAGGGATATGGGGGCAGTTCTGGGAATGTAATTGATATTGTTGTGAAGAGACTATTATGTTGTGAGAAATAAGTCAGTCGGAGAAGGACAGGTACCATGTGATCTCACTTGTGTGTGGAGTCTGAAGAACTGAGTGAACGATCAAAGTAAACAGACTCATAGATGTAGAGGAAAAACTGAGGGTTGCTAGTTGGGGGGGGTGGGGATGGGGGGAAGGGGAAGGGATTAGACAGCATAAATAGACAACTACAATATTGCCACAGGGATATGAAGCACAGTTCGGGGAATATAATTAACGTTGTAAAAATTTTGTGGCGTGTCAGATAGTCACATGTCTTGTTAGGGAGACCACTTCATGGATGAAATAGAGGCTTGATCACTGCACTGTACACCTGAAGCTGATGTTGTATAGTATTGTATGCCAACTGCAACTGAATATGTGGATGGTCACGGGATGTGGAGCATACTGTGGAGGGGAGTCAGGGGAGTTGTGATGGATATGTATGATATGGGGGGGAGTGAGGTGGCGAACTGGGGGAGGGGAGTTTTCACTTTGGGGGGTAAAGAGTATAACTATTGCATTGTGTTGTACACTGAAAACTAATAAAAAAAAATAAAAAATAAAAAAATGTAGCAACCAAGGGTGGCAGACCTCTGTCTCTGGGAACTGTTTACCTAGAATCCCAATCCAAACTGGAATTACCTGCTCATCCCGGATGTGTGTGAAATTTTACTTCTCCTTCCCCTAAGGCAACTAGTTAACAGAGACGCCCATCGAAAACATTGGATTAATTTAGGATGAAGTTTGTGGAGCCCACGGTGCTGCCATGTCACGGTCTTATCTGAGTCACGTGCTGCAGGAGGGTCCCTTTCAGTGAGCTGCTTCCTGCAACACAAAGGGCGGGAGGATTCCTTCAACTCCGCCGCGTTTCTGGGTCACAGGGCCTGGGGGATTCAGCACACTCAGGCCCCACAAATATGATGGAGAGATACGAGCAGCATTCCAGGTATTGGTGACAGATGAAACTCAATTAGACTAGAAAATTTTGGTGAAGGGATATGTAAAAATTTGGGATTATTTAGCCTAAGGAAATTTTGTTATAGAAAATACGATGTCAGTCTCTTACATGGAAAACCAGAAAGAAATGAAATCGTTAATATCATAAAGACCATCATATTTCCTTATCCATTGACAAGAAACCAATAAATAACTGATATTACCTACAATTATTGGAACTTATTAATCCAACGTCATATAAAAATGTTCCCTTTCACCAATGCAGTCTCATTTCCAAATGCATTTGTGTCTATGTGGACAAGAGACCTAATTCTCATCAGGGGGACAGGGGAACAGGGTGTGTTGGGGCTTCCTGGTTCTTCAACACTTCATTTCAGAGGAGCCATGGCCTCCCCTCCCAGAGGCCCCTTCATGTCTGCATGTGACCCTTGGGAATATGTCTCCATGTCCATACATGGGGGAGTGAACTGGAACTTGAAGCTGAGTCACGGGATGTATCACTCTGCAAAACTGGGAAACGCAGTCCTGTGAGCGTGAATTAAAGTAACGCGAGGGCAGGGTGGTTAAGCACTGGCTTGGGATGCCAGTGGCCACGGTTCGGGTCCCACATATGGGGGGCAGTGACACTGCCGTCCAAAAAAATTAAAATTAAAATTAAAATTACAAAAAAAAACTTAAGTAACACGAATGGTTGAACTAACCAAGACCCAGGAGACACACATCTGGGGTTCTCGTTTCGTTTTGTCCTGATTTCCCTCTTTGTTTCACTGGTTCAGGTTCTCTTCCTTTTTCCCCGAAATAGCCACTCACCATAATCTTGAGTCATTGAGATAAGAAACCCATGATCGGGGCCGGCAGAGTGGCGCGGTGGTTAAGGGCTGGCTTGGGAAGCCAGCGGCCCCGGTTTGGTCCCACATATGAGGGACAGTGACACTGACCTCAAAAAAAAAAAAGAAAAAGAAAGCCATGATCAGAAAGTTAGCCCAATATTGTATGTGAACTATAATTGAATATACATACAGTTATGGGATGTGGTGTATAGTGTAGGTGTGGAGTCAAGGGAATCGTAATAGATATGTATGATATTGAGGCGGGAGTGGGGTGTGGATTGGGGGAGGAGGGTTATCACTTTGAGGGGTAAAAAGTATAACTATTGCATTGTGTTGTACACCTGAAACTAATTTAAAAATATAAAATACGAAGAAAAATAAAAGGCCAATTCTAGGCTCTACGTGAGGCCCAAACCTCTGTGTGGTGCATCTCAGGCAGTCACGAGTCAGGGATGAATTCAAAGACTGTCTCACAATCCTTTTATCTTCATCAGGGAAAATTCTGTGCATACCTTCCATTGATTGGAGACTCTCATGAAGAAACTGAACCTGATATTATTAGTTGATGGATCACACATCAATATTAAACCAGAGGCTAGTAACCAGGACTTACTATAACACTAGAAACTTTCCTTCAGAATCTGTTCCTCTATCTGATGTACATACAATCAGCCCAGAGGGTGGAAGTTACTGCAGGTGCTAGAACTTGTCAATTAGGGAAAACTAGAGAATAAACACATAGGTTTAGGGAGCAGTGTATGATTTGGGGATGCTTTGCAAACAGAGTGGGTTCTCATATCGGCAGGAAAGCCCATAACATGGACGATTTGAGGGATTTTAGAATCACCCCTCCATCCTACAGACTTGGCTAATGTGAAGGTGGAAGTCAATCCCAAAACACGTAACACGGACGCTAAGTAACTGCTGTAGGGGATCGTGATGCCCAACAAGCAGCCTGAGCCTGGATTGTAATCCTGTGTGAGCCCTGAGGGGATACACGGATCTACAGAGGGACTCAAAGCTGTCGTTAAAAAACATCAATGTTTAGCTCTTGATTTTGACATAAAAATGGAAAAGTTCTAGCTGTTTGCTTCACTCAGAGAATTTTCATGCTCAAACCTGTGGCTTGTAGGAATCAGGGGACTTCAAATGCATCTTAGTTAAATTTATCTCTTAAATGACACTAAAAGGTATAGACACACTGGGTGGTATCATAAATTGGTTCTTGTGAGGATAGACCAAGACAGCTGAGGTCGTTTCCTGCTCATGTGTGACCAGCAACAGCCAAGTCCTGGGAAAGTGTAAAGTGGGACCTGACCAGGGACTGGTCCTCAGGGGCCCTTTGCATCAAAGATCAGTGTTCTGCTCTTGGAAGAGAATAGGATGTGAACATAGGCAGCTACTGTAGAACACACTTTAGCATTTAAAATCCTATGTAATTGCAAACTTTCAAGCATAGCTGCTTAAATCAATAGAAGCACTGTTTGTAGTTACTGCTCTGAGTTTACAAGCAAAGTGATTATACTTTTAGAGGATGTCAGTGAGTATGAGAAAAGGCAGGAAATCACATTTAAATGTTTCTACTGAGAGTAATAATTATTCTTTATCCAACTTCTCAAGTACACTCAGCTCATATGCCTTTGTTGTATTTTAAATATTTCTCCTAATCATACTTCCAGGTGTGGGCCCTGTCTCACTCCTACTTCATGTCTTCCCCACAACTTTAGTTCACAAACATCTGACTCTACATAGGGGCTGGTCATTGTGACATGACGAGTGACCAGCACACCCACTCGGTTCCCTGTCCTTTGTGTCACCACAGCCACCCAGGAGGTGCTCTGCTCAGGAGGCTCCATCAGGATGCTCTGTGTCATAAGGCTTCTGCATTGTTAGAGTAACAGGGGTCAGCAGCCAGCTGGGCCACACCTGATAGGCCTGTCCTGCAACAGTGCTGGGGTCACCGTGAATCATGTGTTTCCATGACATGTGCGCTCAGCAGGGCCCCCTTCTGTCCCAGTGAGTGGGACCTGCCCTGGGGTGTCACAGATGGACAGACATGATAGATGGATTAGCAGATGACGTGGGGGCACGTGAATGCCCACGTAGGCACTGGACCTCCTTCTGTGACGGGAACTGTGGGGGGAGCTGGGAGTGTGAGCAGAGCTCTGTCCCCGTGGAGCTCAGGGTCTAGGGCGGACTGAGTGAGAATCAGGACAGTAGAGGACAGGAGGTGATGTCGTGGTGGGTTTCAACCTCTTCCCAGGAAATGAGGAATGAGAGGTAATGTGTTGTAGGGACAACAGGGACCGTGGGGTGTGGAGGTCCTGGGGGCTGATCATATCCCCGTGGGTCCCGTCATACTTGTTTGTAAGAAGGGTTCATGTGCGGTCAGCATGGGCGTGGGGGGAGGGGAGAGAGCCTGAGCTCAGCACACAGGGGCCTGGACTGCACTCGGTCTGTTTGAGGGAAATGTTTCACAACAACAGGGAACACGAGAGCCCTCAGGATGGTCTCTGATGAGAATAAACACAGGGCAACGAATTTGATAAAGGAAGGTATCCTAGCCACTGGTGACAGTCATTGTAAAAACTGCTCCCTCTTGTTTTGTTGGTTGGAGAGAGAATAGGAGAACTTAGAGCCACAAAGAAGAATCAAGAGCTGTCCCTGGGGCAGCTGAGAAATTTCACAGGAAATCCCTGTTCCCAACAGGAAGCCCCTCCCCCCAGGTCCCCACCTGCTCCTGGGGCTGGTCCCTCTGCTCAGTGTGTCCCGAGCGCCCCCTGGTGTCCCCAGCGCCCCCTGCAGCCAGCCCCCTGTCCCCTCAGGGAGGTTTGTGTCTGGGCTCACACTGACTTCCCCTCACTGTGTCCCTCGCACAGTAATACACGGCCGTGTCCTCGGCTCTCAGGCTGGTCATTTGCAGATACAGCGTGTTCTTGGCGTTGTCTCTGGAGATGGTGAATCGGCCCTTCACGGAGTCGGCATAGTATGTGCTACTTCCATCAGTACTAATGGTTGAGACCCACTCCAGGCCCTTCCCTGGAGCCTGGCGGACCCAGCTCATGTAGTAGCTACTGAAGGTGAATCCAGAGGCTGCACAGGAGAGTCGCAGAGACCCCCCAGGCTGCACCAGGCCTCCCCCAGACTCCACCAGCTGCACCTCACACTGGACACCTGCAAACACAGAGAGGTCCTGGTCAGAAACTGGCACACACCCACTGTGCCTCTCACTCAGAGTCTCTCACACACTCAGAGTCTCCTGTTCTCCATGAATCACCTCTTAAAATAGCCACAAGGACAACCCAGCTGAGCCCAAACTCCATGGTGCGTCGTCTGTGTTCAGTCCTGATCACGGAATGGGGACACCTGGGGATCCCGGGGCTGGGCTCCTGTCCCAGAGCTGCAGGGTCAGGGCTGGGCTGGTTTTCATCAGCAGAGGGGCCCCTATTTGCATGTCCTCCTTCTATTTAGGGGGCTCTGGGGTTGGGCACCTACAGAGAGGGAGGGCCTCAGTGCAGGCCGGAGTGCCCTGGGGCGCTTTCTGGGATTAGAGCAGGTGGGAAAATATGATGTTTATTATTTCAGGGGCTGATGTACACACTTAGTACCCATCATCTTATGCCATTTTCACATATACACACATGTCAGGTAACGTAGATATCAGTTTTGTGTCCCTTTTATAGATGAACAAGTTCAAACACAACCACAGAGAGTTTGAGCTCATCTGATTAGGGTGATCCCAATCGTCTGTCCCTGTGACAGGGTGTCCCAGTTGGCCTGTCCCCGGAACCAACTCCAGGACAGATGGGGACCTTCCCAGTGAGGTCTGCAGACCCCTTTCCTGTAATGAGGACATGTGGGATTTGCTGCCCTCCAGTGTTTACTGAAGATATGTAGAGTGATCCAGGGTCATGCATGTGTATGTTCAGGTGTCTGTACCATGTGCGGTGTCATTTTCTGTGACTCTAGCTTTCTCTCTCTTGTGATACATGTGTTTTAATGTGACCACCATGTTGTGGTAGAGCTCTGCCACTTACAGTCCATGTCGGTGTAATAAACCACATACACTGAACAGTTACCCTGGATACGTCCTGGTGTGGGTCCCCTGACCACCATCCCCACCATCTCCACCATCCCCACCGTCCCCACCATACTCACCATCCCCACCATCCCCACCATCCCCACCGCCCCCACCATCCCCACCATCTCCACCATCCCCACCGTCCCCACCAGCAAACAGTGACCAGCCCTCACTGTGGTGCTTCCTGTGTCCTCTGCCATTCCTCCCCCTCCTGCCCGCCTTCCACCTGTCCCAGGGGCTCCTGTCTTCTTGGTGTTTCCTCACAGTAGCTTTCATCTTTCATGGTCATACAAATGGAATCACACAGCACATACTCATAATTTTTTCTCAGCATTATAATTGGAAACACAGTGTGTGGTGTAAGTGAGGCTGACACGGGTTTAGTGCTGAGCCCTCTTACAAGGAATGGATACCTTCACTGAGTTTCTATCCAAGTGCTGACAGGTGATTGAACTGTCCCCATTTCTGGTTATGACACAGAAGCCACTACTCAGCTTGGAGATATGTGCTCCTCTGTAGAGAGCTAAGGATATATGCTTCTAATTCTTTTTTTTTTTTTGAGGGCAGTGTCACTGGCCCTCATATGTGGGACCCAAACCGGGGCCGCTGACTTCCCAAGCCAGCGCTTAATCACCGCGCCACTCGGCCGGCCCACTAATTCTGACACCTTACAGAGCGACATTAAAGAGGCACCTGGACCAACTGAAAATCAATAAATTTCCTTCAGCATATCCAATAATGAACATCACAGAAAGTTACACTCTAAGTTCTAGATGTCAGGAGCCTGCGGTAAGAAAGAGGACCAAGCATCATGCTACCAGGGTGAGAGGCCTCCAGATGGCACAGACCAGCAAAGAACAAGGGATTATGACTAATATGTAATCATTTCAAAATCCCACTGTGATAGGATCTGAGTGTGGATCTGCGGGATGCACAGACTGAGGGGGCCTGACCCCTTGCTGGTCTCCCCAGGATCGGGGAGGATCCACACCAGCTCCACCCTCCAGACCCTGATGGTGGAGACCGTCCCTCACAGCAGCCTGGTGGGTTTCTTCCCTCCGGGAGCCATCCACAGCTCAGGGCCTTGTGGGAAATGAGAGAACCTCCAGCACGAAGTGGAGCTCTCACCTGGAAAGGGCGAGACAGAGAAAGACGCCCAGTCAGATGGTGACAGAGTTTCTCCTCCCCGGAGCCTCTGTGATGAGGGCACCGAGTTCTCACCGTGGCCTTGATCTGAATGTCCCCAGGAACCAGGGACGCTGAGTGACTCCTCCTGCCTCCTTTCCCAGCTCGGTGTGCTCTGAGCGGAGAGGTCTGTACAAGTCTCCGCCTGGTGTGTAACCAGTGTTTCCTTTCCTGTTGTGTTTTGAGGGTTCTTATTAAATTCTGGTCACCGCCATTGGGTGGGTAAGTGATAGGCATTTACTTATCCTTATCTGTGGTGTGTCTTTCTTTCTCTGAATAGTCATGTAGGCACAAAATGTTTTAAATATTTGGTGTAGTCTAACTTATAATTTTATTGTCTTTAATAGATCCTCGTTTTTCAAACAATTTTCATTGATGATTAGTTGCCTATGAATATAAGTGACCCTGCCATAAACCAGATACAAAATTAACTCAAAATGGTTTTTTAAAAAAAAAAGGATCTGAATGTAAAATGTAAAAATATAAAAACTCTAGGGAAAATATAAAGGAAATCTTCATGACAATGGATTTGGCGATAGTTTATTCAATACGATATCGAAACACAGGCAACAAGGACAAAAACAGACAAATCAGGACACTGTGGGTTTGTGGGGGGCAGAGAGCCTGAGCTCACACACAGGGGCCTGGACTGTGCTGGGGTCTCTCTTTGTGGGAAATGTTTCCCAACCACAGGAATGAGGAGAGCCCTCGGGCCTTTTTGTTGATAAATAAAACAAGACATATAGGTTCCTGCTGACAAAAATAAAGGTCCCTAGTCACTGGTGATAGTCATTGTGAATAATGGTATCTCTGCTTGTTGGCTGCTGAAAATAGGAGAAATTAGAGTCCCAACGAATATTCAAGACTTATCCCTGGGGACAGCTGAGAAATTTCACAGGAAATCTCTGCTCCCAACAGGAAGGCCCTCCCCCCAGGTCCACACCTGCTCCTGGGGCTGGTCCCTCTGCTCAGTGTGTCCCGAGGGCCCCCTGGTGTCCCGAGGGCCCCCTGCAGCCCAGGCCCCAGTCCCCTGCAGGGAGGTTTGTGTCTGGGCTCACACTGACTTCCCCTCACTGTGTCCCTCGCACAGTAATACACAGCCGTGTCCTCGGCTCTCAGGCTGGTCAGTTGCAGATACAGCGTGTTCTTGGCGTTGTCTCTGGAGATGGTGAATCGGCCCTTCACGGAGTCGGCATAGTATGTGCTACTTCCATCAGTACTAATGGTTGAGACCCACTCCAGCCCCTTCCCTGGAGCCTGGCGGACCCAGTTCATCCAATAGCTACTGAAGGTGAATCCAGAGGCTGCACAGGAGAGTCGCAGAGACCCCCCAGGCTGCACCAGGCCTCCCCCAGACTCCACCAGCTGCACCTCACACTGGACACCTGCAAACACAGAGAGGTCCTGGTCAGAAACTGTCACACACCCACTGTGTCTCTCACTCAGAGTCTCTCACACACTCAGAGTCTCCTGTTCTCCATGAATCACCTCTTAAAACAGCCACAAGGAAAACCCAGCTGAGCCCAAACGCCATGGTGCGTCGCCTGTGTTCAGTCCTGAGCACGGAATGGGGACACCTGGGGATCCCGGGGCTAGGGCTCCTGTCCCAGAGCTGCAGGGTCAGGGCTGGGCTGGTTTTCATCAGCAGAGGGGCCCCTATTTGCATGTTCTCCTTCTATATAGGGGGCTCCGGGCCTGGGCACCTACAGAGAGGGAGGGCCTCAGTGCAGGCGGAGTGCCCTGGGGTGCTTTCTGGCAATGAGAGCATGTGGGAAAATATGATTTTTATTATTTTAGGGCTGATGTAAATACTTAGTACCATCATCTTATTCCATGTTCACATATACACACATGTCATGTAACATAGATGTCAGTTTTGTGTCCCTTTTACAGATGAACAAATTCAAACACAACCACAGAGAGTTTGAGCTTGTCTGATTAGGGTGATCCCAGTCGTCTGTCCCTGTGACAGGGTGTCCCAGTTGTTCTGTCCCCGGAACCAACTCCAGGACAGATGGGGACCTTCCCAGTGAGGTCTGCAGACCCCTTTCCTGTAATGAGGACACGTGGGACTTGCTGCTCTCCAGTGTTTACTGAGAGCATGCAGACGGATCCAGGGTCACGCATATGTATGTTCAGGGGTCTGTACCATGCGCAGTGTCATTATTTGTGTCTCTAGCTTCCTCTCTCTTGTGATATATGCATTTTAATGTGACCAGCATGGGCCAGCTGAGCGTTGCGTTGGTGAAGAGCTGGCCAGGGACGCCAGCGGCCCCAGTTCGGATCCCACATGTGAGGGCCAGTGACACTGCCCCCTTAAAAACAAACAAACAAAAAAACAAGGCAAAATGTGACCACCATGTAGTGGTATAGCTCTGTCAGTTACTGTCCATGTCGGTGTAACAAACCACATGCACTAGACAGTTACCCTGGATACGTCCTGGTTTGTGTTCACGTGACCACCATCCCCACCATCCCCACCTGCCCCACCATCCCCACCATCCCCACCATCCCCACCTTCCTCACCATCCCCACCTTCCTCACCTTCCCCACCATCCCCACCATCCCCAGCATCAGTGCTAGACAAGGCGAGACCATCACGAGTATTTGAATTTGGTGGAACTTTCCAGTTGCTATTAAACAGGATTAACATTTTGTTCACAAATGTGTTTATATCTAAAAAAAAATCACGTTAAACATTTCCCCCATTTGCCATATTTCATGGTCATAATTTCATGTGCGGTCATGCACCACATGAAAGTTCACATATATGATGGTCATCCCATAAGTTTACGATGGAGATGAGAAATCCCGGTCACCTTGTGAAGGCAGAGCCGTTGTAATGCCAGCACCACAGCTGCTCAGGTGTGTGGTGATGCTGGTGCAAACAAACCTCCGCACTGCCAGGTGCATGAAGTCACAGCACTGCAGTCACAGTAGTGGGCTGTGCCCTCTGGGCTGTGTTAGTGCATTGTATGATGTTTTCAGAGATAAATCTGTGAAAATGCATTATTCCCATCCTTAAGTGTTGCATGATTATAAATCAACATTTGATGTCAGCCTTGCAGTAAATATAACCCCATGTGAAGGACAGGCCTTCGTAGGCTCCCATTTATTTTACTTTGAGTAATTATGACATTACTTTTAGCTGAGTAACTATAACCAGCCTAAAGGGAGGCTCAGATGCCTGATTCTTGATGTTGAAAATTTTATAATAGTGAATTGTCTTATTAATATTTTGTAGTAAACATTTGATATATCCTCTATTTCAACAACTTTATAAGATACATAAGGTTTAATTATATTCTTATATTTTCTCACTTTAGGTGAGTTTTCCTAAATTCATCTTTGAAATCTTACGCTAATTAAAAATTTGGATGGATATCAATATAATGAGTTTTTCAGTCTGTGCTTTCTGGGTCATGTCTGATTATCTAGAGGCTTATCCAAAGTCACACGTATTCCGTTCCATTGATCTGTGTCTCTCTCTCTCTCCACCAATGCCCCTCGGTCTGGGTTATTGTGGGTGTTAGTCAGTCTCTTCAACCTGTACAAAGTCTTCAACTATATCTGAAAATTATAAAATGTGCAGGTGAAGGTCGATTTCTGGATGTTCTTCAACAGGCTCAGGCAGAACCTCCATCGTTACCTGGCATCATTCGTGAGTCCCAGGCAGCACGCACCCTGATCTACGGGTCTAGACCTCTCTGTCCTTTGTCACTGATGGAGACATCAATCAGGTCACAGAACTTCAGGGACAGAGAACGTGCGTCTGGGAGTGAGATTGCTTATGTCTTACAGGTGTGTGTCATGGCCATGGTGTCCTCACCAATCTCTATTGTCCATAGTGACACCCAGTGTTGGGTTGGAATGACTGCTGGCCATTTGCAAAATGGAGCAGAGGACAGGAAAGTCCACCCCATTACAGGGCTGACCTTGTTCTCTGTTCCCTGCCCGTGGTGAGCCCAGAGTCAACACCACAAGACTGAGAGAGACACCCACCTCTGTCTTGATGATAGAAGAACTAGGGAGCCGAGATCCACTAGAAACCTGATTTGTGTGAGCAGAGAGGTGAAAGATCATAACCCCTGTAGTAACATCTGCATGACATCTGGAGTATTTACATGAATAGGATGTATTTATATTCAACAAGAAGTAATCTCCCTGTAGACTCCTCTGAGTTCCTTCAATTTTGCCACATGGGTTGAAGGCTCAGTCCACTCCATCAGGCCGTTAGGATTTCTGAGAGAAAGCTTTAAATACATAGATAACTGAACCTTTCTTGTTCTGACACCTGCAGTGGAAACCCTGGTGTCAGGACCACAGAATCCAGTAGGAAAAAGAAAGTCGAGCTGATGGGGGTATGAGAAGCACCCCTATGATGTGATCCTCACTGTGAAGCCCCCATTGGATGACACGGAGACGCCCTCAGCCTGCTCTAGGCTTTGGTCTGAATGACTCAGTTTGGGGTCAGTGTGTGTTCCTGGAGTTTGAAAACTTCAGATTGGAAAAACTATCCTGTCACCCAGATTGTTGCTATTACGGCATCCTTAAGTCATAGAAAATCAAATTTTAAATTTCATTTTACTGTGCATTGTGTTTGTTAAATTCTCCCAAAAGAATAGAATATTTACATACATTTCAGCAGTCCTTGTTCTTAGATGTTTTTTATAAAGAGGACGGAAGCCCCAGTCCCTCAGTGGAAATGCCTCCTTTTTCCCTCTCCCACCTGCCCCTGGGGCTGCAGCCCCTGCTGGGTGGGTCCTGCTCGCCCCCTGCAGCCCAGCCGGTCACCAGTCCAGCTCTCACTACATGAGATTTTTAGGGTTGTTCAGAGGAGGAAACCGATGGGGCCCGGAGCAGGCAGCCCAGGAAATCCCACTTTGGTGTGTAACTATTTAGAATGAGTTACTTCAAAAGCATCCAGAGAAACAAGGGCAGCTGGACGCTCCCTTGTGTCCTCAAAGAAGTAATAAATCTCCCCAGTGAATAGGCCCCTCCTTTCTCCAAGGGTGGACTCCTAGATATCAAGTTATGAACCAAGAAATAGTGACTATGACCTTATATGATAAATGAAAACTTGAAAATGGGATTCGTTAAAAATCTTAACAAGGAGAGACTGTGGATTTCAGCATGGACACTGATGCCCACACACCGTCTTGGGCACAGCACGGTCGGGGAGATCCTGCCCAGGGAAGACAGCCACACACAGCTGGATGGGGTAGGGACCTGCCATGAGCCCCAAATGCAAGGGATGCAGCTCTGAGGATGGAACGAACCCCTGCAGCCTCGGGAGACGCATGGCCCTGGGGACACTGTGATTTAGACCCAGCTCAGCTCTTTTCCTGATCGGTAAGGGGATAAGTCTGCCTTTCATACCCGAGTTGTAATGTTTTTAGACAGTCTCCAGAGACACCAACGTGGAGGGTCTACACGTCCACACAGGACTGTGGACGCCTGCGTTCTCCAATGACTAATTTGGGGCAGGGATGTGTCTCAGGGCTTCTGTGTTCTCTGTCCTCCGTTCTGCTTCCGGTGTGACCCTTAGACTGGAATGCAGTTTATCTCCTCTGACCACAGAGAGGGAGCCGCCTGCTCCTGCTCAAAGGAGAAGGTTCTGGTGTCTTGTGAGGGCCCAGTTCAGGGACGTCATGTTCCAATCCACCATCACGGCGACATTTACACCATGAAAATAAGAAACACCACAGAAAGTTTAGTTATTTTTTCTCCTCCTGGGATTTGTTTTGCCAGCACAGCACTGAAAATATTTCATAGATAATTAACGAAAGCAGCTCCTTTGTCTCTGTATCAACCTTAGTCAAAGAAAGGCTGTGCCCAGCTGCCCTGTTGTCTTCTCAGCCCCGCACAGCTGTCCTCTCCCTCAGGGTTTCTGACACTCTCAGGATGTGGGTCACCACACTGTGTCTCTCGCACAGTAATACACGGCCGTGTCTTCAGACCTCAGGCTGTTGATCTGCAGATAGGCCGTGCTGACAGAGGCGTCCAAGGAGAAGACAAATCGATCTGAGAATCCCTGGGCATATGTTGGTTTTCCTGTATTTGTGTTGATCCACCCCATCCACTCAAGCCCTTGTCCCGGGGCCTGTCGCACCCAGTGCATAGCATAGCTGGTGAAGGTGTATCCGGAAGCCTTGCAGGACACCTTCACCGAGGCCCCAGGCTTCCTCACCTCAGCCCCAGGCTGCACCAGCTGGACCTCGGCGTGGACACCTGTGGGGAGGAGACAGGAGTGGGTGGGACCCCCGTGACTGGCCCAGGTCCCCCCTCAGCCCAGGGACTGGGGAGCCCCTGACCTGCAGCCACTGCCACCAGGAAGAGGACTCTCCAGCTCCCGTCCATGGTGCGGGCTGTGCTGTCAGGACGTGTGTGGGGAGCGTGGCTGTGGGCGATGCTCTCAGGGCACAGACAGGGCCCTATTTAACCCTGCCCACCACAGCTCATTTGCGTATTCATGAGCAGGGTGATTCATAGCTGAGGACTTGGCCCACCTGAGAGGAGCTGGATGACACAGGGACCAGGCATCTGAGGTCCATGTCCTAATCCTTGTGGAGGGTGTGTGTCCCCTGCCGGGTCCCTGAGTCTGAGCAGACAGAGCCCCTCCCACTGAGGAATGAGCCCCCCAGGACGCGATCCTCACTGAGAGCCCCACTTTGAATAATATGGACACCACCTGAGTCTGTTCTCGGTTTGGTCTGAATGTCTCTATTGGAGGGTCAGTGTGTGTACCCGAATTTTGAACATTTCCAATTGGTAATACCGTCCTTGTCGTCCAGGTTGAAATTATTAAGACATCTTGAAATCCGAGAAAATCCATTTGAATTGTATTTTATTGCTCTTTATGTTCTGCCAATCGAATAGGATATTTACATACATTTCACCAGTCCTTGCACAAATCGTTTTTTAGATGTTTTTTTATGAAGAGGAAGGACGCCCCAGGCCCTCAGAGGAAGCCCCTGCCCTGTCCTCTCCCCACCTGCTCCTGGGCTGCAGCCCCTGCTGGGTGGGCCCTGAGCGCCCCCTGCAGCCCAGCCTGCGCCCTGCAGGGAGGGTCCTGTCTGGGCTCCCAGGGCATGGCCTCCAGCGTCTCTAGTCCAGTGTTAAATGTCTGTGCCCTGACCTCACAATGCTCCCCCAGGGACACCACAGGCTCTTTTTTTTTTTTTAAGATTTATTGGGGAACTGGGGAAGGGGAACAGGCAAGTTGCTGTCCTTTTCTTCTTCAGTCTAGTTGTGGAGGACGTCGCTTCACTGGCCCATGTTGGTATGATCATTGCGCTCTTCCCGGGTGAGGCAAATCAGTCCCCGGCAACTGGATGGCTGCTCACTGCGGCCTATGGCAGCCCACTGCAGCCTATGCCACCGCCGGTGACTCACGGCAGCCCAGCTCCAGGTCAAGCCTTTGTTCACCATCTTAGCTGGAGAGGACACAGCATCACTGGCCCTCGTGTGGGATCCAAACAGGAGTCCTGCCACTCAGAGCTGGCGACCCATGTCAACTGTTAACCAGTGCACCACTTGGCCAGCCCGATACCATATGCGTTTGACGTCATATATTGAAATAATAAATTTGTGTTAGTAAAACCCTGTGACTGTTCAGGGGAGACCTCAAGCTAGGGCTTTATGAAAGGCCCTGGGAGCCTGTTCCCTGAAGCTGCCAGATCCACTGACAAAGTCCTGAGCCCAGAAGCTCAGGGGGGGCCTCTTACCTCCTTAGGTTCCTCTGGTTGAAGGTGACACCTGAGAATCCCTGTATTGTCTCACAGCCCACTCCACCTCTGCTAGTCAGTAAATTAGACACACACAGAGTGGACAGTTTTAGCAGGAATGGACCCCTAAATTGCCCTTGTCCCCTGTACCTAGTTCAGGGGTCAGCTCACTTCCCTGTGACTCCTCCTGTCTCTCCTGCAGCACCCACAGTCTATTCCTGACTCTCCTAACACTGGTAACTGTCCCCCCTCCCAGGTCTGTCGTAGGTAAAAATCCCCACCAACCACTCAGAATAGGGTTCTGGGAAAGTCCTTCCCCGGGAGGGTCAGCCTGAGGGAAGTTCTGGGTGGACTTCTCAGTGGTTAGTCCTCCCCTCGTCCTGTCAGGGACACGAGGGGACCTACATGTATCCTCCCTTGAGGACCAGGGTGTGTCTGGAGGGAAAACCCCCAGAAGTGTGGAGTGTGGCCCTGGTTCCCCTCTCCCACAGGAGCCCACCTGTGAGCTCCATCCATTCATAACACTCACCCTGGAAGTGCTCCCACCAGCTTGACCCTCACCAGCTTCTGGTCCAGGTGAGCAGAGTCACCGGGGACTCTGGATGTGCCTGTGTTTCCAGTTATTACAGTGGAGGCTCTTCTTGCAATTTTCATTATGTGATGGGTTCAGGAGACATAATTGATCTTCATTTCTCCAGGATTTATTCTAAGAGTGGGAGTGATGATTTCCAACATCTTTAATGTTGGCGCAGAAAGGAGACGGATCTTCACCTGTTACTGGAGGTGGGAATCTAACCTCACTAAGTGTGAGTGGCACCGGGACAGACACACTGAACATGACATCACTGAAAATCTGAGCAGCTTCAAGTCCCTCCCAGGAAGCTAGAACACGAAAAGTACAACAGGCAAGGAACCTGTTACCTCAGCTGATGTCACATTTGAATGGCATCCGTGCCCCTGGCTGCACCCAGGAGGTGCACCTGCAGCCTCACACCAGGGACAGGAGCTCCCACTCCTTAAACACAGGCCAGGCAGTGAGAACGTTGTTTCCCAGGTGGGTGCAGAGCAGGGTGGGAGATGGAGGTGCCCTTGGCTTCCAGGGTGCACTGGACACAAGGCCCCAAATCCCATCTGAGAGGCTCTGACCTAAGTGTGAGGACGTCTCATTAGCTCTGCCTTCTGAAACCTGTGGTGAGTCAGGATGATCAGGAATGTGACTTATTTCCCTCTGGTCATGGGACCTGCTTCACAGCTATTTATAGCTGGGACCTTGCTAGGGAGTGAATTCTCTCCCTTCACCACTCACATGCTGAAGCCCTAAGACCCAGTGGCCTGTACTGGGAGAAGGGCTTGTAGGAAGTAATTATGGTTAAAGGGGGTCATAGGGCTGGATCCTCATCTGCTAGGTTTGGTGGCCTTATAAGAAGAGGGTGAGAAGAGAGATATTGCTCTCTCTCTTTCTCTCTCTCTGTTCACTAAGTGAACAGAGAAGTCAGCTGTCTGTCCATCAGGACAAGCTCCCACCGGTAATCAATCCACCTGGCTAGTTGACCTTGGATTTCCCAGGCTACAGTGGATGAGAAAATAAATTTCTGCTGTTTAAGCCATCCAGTCATTGGTTTTGTGATGGCAGCTCAAACACACTGAGAAGTGGTTGCTACTGTAAAAAATACCTAAGAGAGTTACTGACTTTGGAAGTAGATGATGGGTAGAAAGTGGAAGGGTTATAAAGTGCGTGCACAAGATAAAACTCCAAGATTGCTGTGAAGGGATGTTAAAGCTGACTGTGTTGGGAGCTCAGAAAGAAGACCACATAGCTGTCGAGAGGCTCCCACATTCTCAGAGAATACAGGGATCAGCATGAGCACAATGGTGGTTGGAATGTGGACCTAAGCAGCCATCCTGGTGGGGCCTCAGATAGAAATGGGAACATGTTACAGGTTCCTGAAGAAAGGTGGTCCCTGTTATAAGGTGATGAAGAGCTTGTCTGAACTGGTTTCCCGTGTTATGTGGATGGTAGGACTTAGGAGCAATGCACCTGGATATTCAGCTGAGGGGGTTTCTAAGAAAGTGGAGGAATGGCTTGGCTCCTCCTGGCTGTTTCTGGTAAAATGTGCAGGGAGACGGATGGAGCGAGCATGGTAGTATAATTTGAACGGTAATCAGCATTTGGAGATTAGAAAAACTGTCAGTCTATCTATATAGCCAAAAACTAGAAAGCTTATTGTGAAGTGGACATGAACGTTGTTGCTGAAAAACAATCTGATAAACAAAAAAATCCTGGGTGTGCCTCCTGGATTTAATCAGCTGTCTCAGCATCAACCAGGAGTAGAGTTGGGGTTATACCAGCAGACACACTGTCACTTAAAAATAATTGGGAATGAGAGGTGTGGCAGAAAGGAAGAAGGTTTATTTGGATTTTATGTAACAAAATCATAAGTTCAATTGGCTTGAAAGATGCAAATTCAGGGCCGGCCGAGTGGTGCGGTGGTTAAGCGCTGGCTTGGGAAGACAGTGGCCCCTGTTCTGGTCCCACATGTGAGGGCCAGTGACACTGCCTTAGAAAAAAAAAAAGATGCAACATCATTAAAAAAAAAAAAAGGAAAGAGGGGCCTGCCGAGTGGCTCAGTTGGTTAAGACATGGATTAGAGCACGTGCACTGAGCAACTGGGCCACTGGTTTGGTTCCCACATGGGCCAGTGATGCTGCGCCCAAACTGAGCTTTCACTGAGCTGACAACAGGCAGCAGGATGGCTCAGCTGTGTAACAAGATTGCCTGTTCAATGGTAAGCTATGCCCACCCACAACTAAGACTGAACTCGGCAGCTTGAGCGGAGTTGCTGCCCGGATGGCTCAGAGGATAGAGCGTGCGCTTTTAACAACAAGGCTGCTGGGATCGACTCCCGCATGGGATGGTGGCTCTGCCCACCCGCAACTAAGACTGAACTCAGCACCTTGAACTTAGAGGCCATGAACTGCCGACGGGAAGCTAGATGTCAACTGGTGCCCTCCACAATGAAGACCGAAGAACAACAACTTGGCTGGTCCCCTCCCCCAATTCCCCAACACTGTTCCCAACCCCGAATTCCCCAATAAAACTTTTTTTAAAAAACAAGGAAAGAATGTCCTTGAAGTAGTTTAGAGGTCTTCAGGGACGATTTCTCGCTTTCAAAAATTTAAACCATCTCCTTTGTTTCAACAGGTGACTTCAACAACAACCAAAGCCTTTCCCAGGAATCCCTCTCCCCTGAATCGCCTGGGACGTGTGACCCTGCCAGCACAGTCATGGAGAGACTCCCTAGTGGGTCCAGAAAGTGAGACACCACCTGAATGGAGTCAAGAGGTGGGACTGCCACCCTGTTGGGTACAGAATGAGGGGCCATCCAGGCAAAGAGGACTCTTCTCCAACATTAACGTCCTGTGGAATTTGCCTGGCATGTTTGGACCTAGTTGGGGCCCATCACTCCTTCCTTCTTTCTTTTTGAGGGCAGTGTCACTGGCCCTCATATGTGGGACCCCAACCGGGGCTGCTGGCTTCCCAACCAGCGCTTAACCCTGCGCCACTCAGCCGGCCCAAGCGTTTTTAAAAACATACTTGGTACAAGAAATTTTATGCAACTAATAATTATAAAACAGAGAACAGATACAAGGTACAAGAAATTTTATGTACCGGTAACAAACTGACAATATTTACACATCACAGAAGGTCAAGAAGTCTTCGTCGTAAGTCCAACAATATCCATTATCATAGTCGATGTTATAATTTTGTATACGGATATTGTTATTGAATTCTACACTTACACTTTTAACTTACAAGAATAAATAAAAGAGTTAAGAAGATTTATGAAGATACAGAGTTAGTACTACCCACGTATGATGTGCATCCTTATTTTTCCCTCACAAAGTTGGGCAAAAAAGTCGCATTGTACACGACACAATATAGCATATGTTCTCAGGTTCTTTGGGAAGACCATATGGGGAATTTAAATTCCAATTCAGATTAATTTTTTTAAAGCACATAACCCATTTTTATTGAAGAAATATACATACAAGTAAGAAGATTTTCACTTAGCCCACCATTCAGCTAACCAGTGCCCACCTAGTATATATTTTCCAGATTGGTTTCTGTGGTCTTAAACATGTATAGATATTTGTACAAAAATCTGGTCATACTGTGAATACCATCTATAATGGTATCAGGCTGTCAATTTAGATCTTTATCTTACTTGCTGTGCCTACAGGTCTCTATCATTAAAACTGCAGAGCCTTCCACTGTACAAATACGGCAAAATGTATGTAATTCCTTCACTGGACATTTTTGCTTCCCTACTATTTAGACATTGGAAACAGTGCCTAAAACAACACCTGTGTCCCTCTATCTCTGATACAGTTATTTCCTTAGGGTAAAGTCCTAACAATTGGAACTGCGAGTTCTAAGTGGCCATGAGCATTAGAAAGCGTGACCACGCTGTCTTTAAGGTGTATCAGTTACATCTTGTTTCCAAACAAACTCCCCGGTGTAGCCAGTGCCCCGTGTACAGCTTTCGGCGCAGGTGAAGATGGCCAGGACGCCCCAATCGATACTCCTTCCCGGCGTGTCGGCCTTTAGGTAGTTGAGCAGCTGGGGCATGACCTGGAATTCAAATATCCTCTGGGCACCACAGGGGCAATCCGGAACGTCCCTTTCCTGGGGGCTATTTCCACCAGAGATCCAGATGGGGGCAATCCCTCGGCCGTACCTAAGAATCTGCTCTGGTTCCAGGGCTATTTTAGTTTTAAACTTCTGGAAAATTGTATCCTCCCTGGATTCACGTTTTGCTGTGGAATCCAGCTCTTCCTCGGGTGCTTCACCCATGCTGCCTGTAATCTCTGATTCATCTGTTTCCACCACTTCAGGTGTAATTTCATCTTCTGTTACCATTTCCAATTCCGGGAAAAGGAAAGTGTGGTCTGGAACTGTCTTGTCCAAATTACCTGATTGTGTACCCCTTGTTTATGTCCCAATCTCCAGTGTAGACTCAGGCGCCTCACTGCAGCAACGTGCCTTGTGACACCTGGAGCACGTGTTGGGCCCTAAACAGCCGCCAACCCTGCAGAGGTGAGCGCCAGAATTGAGGTGGAGGCGCCCGGCCTCTCCCGTCTCAGGGGGCGGGGCCTCGGAGGGTGGCTCCCAGCAGTGGGTCAGGTTTCCGTGGTGGCTGATTTCTAACAGACGCGCAGCCCGGCGGCAGAAGAGGCTCGGGGCGCGATGGAAGGCGTCGGGCGGCCGGGCGGGGCGCGAGCAGCTGCAGCGCGCAGGCCAGTTCCGCTGCCCCGGCCGCCCGCCGCCCCGCTGGGGAACGGCTCGCTGCGCAGCCGCCACGCCGCCGCCGCCTCCGCGAAGCCCAGCTCTGCGGCTCCGGCGCCCGCGGCCCCCAGGGCGCGCGGACAGACGGGCGCTGGGAAAGCCGCGCCGCCGGCCGGAAGGCGGAAGTGGGGCCACGGAAGCGCGTAGGCAGCCGCGCCGCCGGCCGGAAGGCGGAAGTGGGGCCCCGGAAGCGTGTAAGAAGTCGCACCGCAGGCCGGAAGGCGCATGCAGTTTTCTTATCATGAGTTAACGCTTCGCAATATTAGACATGTAAACACGTGGAATTATTTATCATTATTCTATTATTATTGTTATCATTACTACTATTAGGATTATTATCGGTACTACTGTTTTATCTGAATATTTCTAAGGCTGCCAAGACAGAGACTTACAATCTGAGAATTTACTGCACAGTGTCAGTTACGCGCGTCTCCTGTTCTCAATACGGACACAATATCAGAGATGAAGCACAAAAATATATACGTACATGTATGTGGGCCATGGGTGAATCTCTGTTTTTTGAAGTGTTAATACACCATGTCATTGTGTAGAATTATGCAGTGCAGGGTCTCTAGTGGTAGATATTTTTAATTAAACTAAGATGACCCTACATGGTGACAGGACACTCCCTCCCCGTGTCCCCTCCTCCCTGTTACACCTGCCCTCAGGCTCCTCCCTGAGCTCAAAGGTCACAAGTGCCCCCTTTGGTCCCAGTTCAGCTTCCTGGAGCCTGAGCGCCCCCTGGTGTCCCGAGCGCCCCTGCAGCCCAGCCCCCTGTCCCCTCAGGGAGGTTTGTGTCTGGGCTCACACTGACTTCCCCTCACTGTGTCACTCGCACAGTAATACACGGCCGTGTCCTCGGCTCTCAGGCTGGTCATTTGCAGATACAGCGTGTTCTTGGCGTTGTCTCTGGAGATGGTGAATCGGCCCTTCACGGAGTCGGCATAGTATGTGCTACCACCACCACCATTGATGTATGAGACCCACTCCAGCCCCTTCCCTGGAGCCTGGCGGACCCAAATCATCTCGTAGCTACTGAAGGTGAATCCAGAGGCTGCACAGGAGAGTCGCAGAGAGCCCCCAGGCTGCACCAGGCCTCCCCCAGACTCCACCAGCTGCACCTCACACTGGACACCTGCAAACACAGAGAGGTCCTGGTCAGAAACTGGCACACACCCACTGTGTCTCTCTCTCAGAGTCTCTCACACACTCAGAGTCTCCTGTTCTCCATGAATCACCTCTTAAAATAGCCACAAGGAAAACCCAGCTGAGCCCAAACGCCATGGTGCGTCGTCTGTGTTCAGTCCTGATCACGGAATGGGGACACCTCAGGATCCCGGGGCTGGGCTCCTGTCCCAGAGCTGCAGGGTCAGGGCTGGGCTGGTTTTCATCAGCAGAGGGGCCCCTATTTGCATGTCCTCTTTCTATATAGGGGGCTCCAGGGTTGGGCACCTACAGAGAGGGCTGGGTTTCCATGCAGGTGGAGTGCCCTGGGGCTCTTTCTGGGATTAGAGCATGTGGGAAAATATGATTTTTATTTTTTTAGGGGCTGATGTAAATATTTAGTACCCATCATCTTATTCCATTTTTACATATACACACATGATGTCACTTAGATGTCTGTTTTATATACATTTCACAGATGAACAAGTTCTAACAGAACCACATAGAGTTGTGAGCTGTCTGCATAGGGTGATCCCATTTGTCTGTCCCTGTGACACTCCCCTCTGGTCCGCACTGCTCCCCAGATCCAACTCCAGGACAGATGGGGACCTGCCCATTGAGGTCAGCAGAGCCCCTTCCTGTAATGAGGACATGTGGGATTTGCTGCCCTCCAGTGTTTACTGAAGACATGTAGAGAGTTTCAAGGTCACACATGTGTATGTTTAGGGGTTGTACCATGTGGGGTGTCATTATCTGTGACTCTGGCTTTCTCTCTCTTGTGATACATGTGTTTTAATGTGACCACCATATTGTAGTATACCTCTGTCAGTTACAGACCATGTTTGTGTAATAAACCACATACACTGAACAGTTACCCTGGATACGTTCTAGTGTTGGTCCCCTGCCTTCCATACCCACCATCTCCACCATCTCCACCATCCCCACCATCCCCACCATCCCCACCATCTTCACCATCCCCACCATTCTCATCATTCTCACCATCCCCAACAACCCAACCTCCTCATGATCCCCACGATCCCCACCAACCCCACGACGCCCACTATCCCCACCATCCCCACCAGAACCACTATCTCCACCATCCCCACCATTCTCATCATTCTCATCATCCCCACCATCACCACCATCCCACCAGCACCACCATCCCCACCATCCGCACCATCCCCACCGGCATCACCATCTCCACCAGCCCCACCATCCCCACCATCCCCACCATCTTCACCATCCCCACCATTCTCATCATTCTCACCATCCCCAACAACCCAACCATCCTCATGATCCCCACTATCCCCACCATCCCCACCAGAACCACCATCTCCACCATCCCCACCATTCTCATCATTCTCATCATCCCCACCATCACCACCATCCCACCAGCACAACCGGCATCACCATCACCACCAGCACCACCAGCACCACCAGCAAACAGTTACCAGCCCTCACTGTGGTGCTTCCTGTGTCCATCTGCCATTCCTCCGCCTCTGCCCACCTCCCATCTGTCCCCAGGTGCTCCTGTCTTCTTGGTGTTTCCTCACAGCAGCTTTCATCTTTCATGGTCATACAAATGGAATCACACAGCACAAATTGTAACTTTTATCTTCTCAGCATCATAGTTGGAAACACAATGTGTGGTGTGAGTGAGACTCACACGGGTTTAGTGCTGAGTCTTCTTCTAAGGAGTGGATACACTCACTGAATTTCTGTCCACCTTCTGACAGGTGATTGGAGTGTCCCCATTCCTGTTTATGACACACAGATCCACTACTAAGCTTGGAGATGCTGAGGACATATGCTACTCATTCTGTTTTGTTTTGGGGTTTTTTTGAAGATTTTATTGGGTAATCGGGGAAGGTGAACAGACAAGTTGCTGTCTTTTTGTTCTTCAGTCTAGTTGTGGAGGACGTCCCTTCACTGGCCATGTTGGTATTGTCATTGTGCTCTTCCCGGGTGAGGCATTCGCTCACCAGCCATTGCACAGCTGCTCACAGCGGCTCACAGCACTCACGAAAGCTTATGCCAGCTGCAGCCCAGCCCCACTGCAGCCTATGCCGTCCCGGGGACTCACAGCAGCCCAGCTCCAGGTGCAGCTGTTGTTCACCATCTTAGCTGTAGAGGGCAGTGTCACTGGCCCCCATGTGGGATCTGAATGGCGGACCTGCTGCTCAGAGCTGGCATCTCAAGCCAACTCCTAACCTACTTGCCACTCAGCCGGCCTTGCTCCTAATCTGAAAATATACACAGTGAGAATAAAAATACAGCTGGACTAACTGTAAATCAATAAATTTCCTTCAACATATCCAATAAGTGACATCACAGAAAGCTGCACTCTGAGGTCTAGATGTCCAGAGCCTGCAGTAAGAAAGGGGACCACGCATAATGCTGTCAGGGTGACAGGACTCCAGATGGCACAGACCTACACAGAACAAGGGATTATGACTAATATGCAATCGTTTCAAAATCCCACTGTGCTAAGATCTGCCAGATGCACAGACTGAGGGGACCTGACCCCTTGCTGGTCTCCCCAGGATCGGGGAGGATCCACACCAGCTCCCTCCTCCAGACCCTGATGGTGGAGACCGTCCCTTCACAGCAGCCTGGTGGGTTTGCTTCCCTCCGGGAGCCATCCACAGCTCAGGGCCTTGTGGGAAATGAGAGAACCTCCAGCACAGAGTGGAGTCTCACCTGGAAAGGGCGAGACAGAGAAAGATGCCCAGCCAGATGGTGACAGAGTTTCTCCTCCTCGGAGCCTCTGTGATGAGGGCACCGTGTTCTCACTGTGGCCTTGATCTGAATGTCCCCCGGGACCAGGGACGCTGAGTGACTTCTCCTGGCTCCTCTCCCACCTCTGTGTGCTCTGAGTGGAGAGGTCTGTACAAGTCTCCGCCTGGTGTGTAACCGGCTGTTTCCTCTCCTGTTAAGTTTTGAGGGTTCTTGTTACATTCTGGTCACCGCCATTGCGTGGGTACATGATAGGTATTTATTTATCCTTGTCTGTGGTTTGTCTTTCATTCTCTGGATAGTCATGTAGGCACAAGAAATTTTTTAAATTTCGTGCAATCAAACTTACAATTTTATTTTCTTTAATAAATCCTGCTTTTTCAAACATAAAATAATTTTCATGATTATTAGTTGCCTGTGAATTATTCCATGATTTTCAGTTTATCTAAAAAAAATTTCTGATGTCTTAAAGTGCTGACATTTGCACTCATTAATATATGTTAACTCTCTTTATTTGTTTCTTTATTAATTTATAGATCTTGGTGATTCTTCTTCATGGTATGGTCCTCATAAGAGGCTTGATCACGGCACTGTATACATGAAATTGATGTTGTATAATATTGTATGCCAACTGTAATTGAATATATAGACAGTCACGGGATGTGGATTATATGGTGGAAGGGAGTCAAAGGAATTGTAATAGATAGTATGATATGGGGGGGGAGTGGGAGGGGAGAATTGGGGGAGGGGGGTTGTCACTTTGAGGGGTAAAAAGTATAACTATTGCACTTTGTTGTACACCTGAAGCTAATTAAAAGTATATATAAATAAAATAAATAATAAAACAAACAAACAAACAAAAAACAATACAGTAATAAAAAAAAAAGATGCCCACAATTCTGATTTCATGCCCAAACTTGAACTTGAGATGGCCTGAGACACTTTGCTGTATCTTTTCTGCCGCATTGCTTGTCCAATGTAACCCACGTGCTC
>JAWWOG010000096.1:0-25000 GCA_033961575.1 Aselliscus stoliczkanus
TGCAAATATTTCCATAATCTTATGGCTTTTCTAATAACTACAGCCTTCTATTGTCTAAGTTTAATATTGGTTACAGGTAATACATGTGGAAACAACTGGTGATTATTCCCCAGGATGATATGAGCTTATGCAATATAGATATAGATATAGATATAGATATCATGGGTTGTCATTGTATATGTTGATATATAATGACATATATATATATATATATATATATATATATATATATATATATATATATAATCAACACATTTAAAATTGATGTTTTGTATAACATATGATCCAATATTAGAAGATTGGAACTAAAGACAAAGATATATTTCTGCTTAAAATGAAATTGGAGGGCAGGAATGCTGCAAAACACGTGAACCATCAGTCATTCCAAGGTTGGCGGACTCCAGTTTCTTTGGGTCCCTGAAGCACCATGTTCTAGGATCCTGAGATGCTCCTTGTTTCAAATACAATGTATATGAAATCAGGATGCATCCTCCAGTTTTTGATGTGCCATGATTTGATTGGCAGCATTATTTTTCACTTTCTTGACAGTAATCAAAGTAGCATTAAAAGCATCTTAAATTCTGACCCAGTAATTCCACTCTTGGGAATCTACCCAGAGGAATCCAAGAGGCTAATTCGAAAAAATATATGCACCCCTTTGTTTATTGCAGCGCTATTTACAATAGCCAAGGCTTGGAAACAACCAAAATGCCCATCGGTAGATGACTGGCTTAAGAAACTGTGGTACTTTTATACAATGGAGTATAACTCCGCCATAAAGAAGAATGAAATTGTACCATTTGCAACGATATGGATGGACCTAGAGAGTATTATGTTGATTGAAAGAAGTCAGTCAGAGAAAGACAAATACCACATGATCTCACTTATATGTGGAATTTGAAAAACTGAATGAATGAACATAAGAAACAAACAAGCAAACAACAACAACAAAAAGCATCTTAAATTCAATTCACTACAGTAACAAGGTGAGACGGGGGATCCATGTGACTTAGGAATGGAGCTCACACTCTAGATGTAGGGGACTCACTGAGTTTAACCCCATCCCTACCCTTAACAAACGTTACACCCTGACTTTAAACCTAACCCTAAACCTATCCCTAACCGAAATCCTAACCCTAAACACTATCCCTAAACCTAAACCTAAACCGAACACTAACCAGAGCCCTAAGCCTAACCCTAACCGTAACCCTACCCTAACCCTAGCCCTAATACTAACGCTAACCCGAAACATAAACCTAAACGAAAACCTAGCCCTAGCCCTAAACCTAGCCCTTGCCCTAGCTCTAAACCTAATCCTAGACCTAGGCCTAGCCCTAGGCCTAGCCCTAGCCCTAAACCTAGCCCTAGCCCTAGCCCTAGACCTCACACTAACCTAGCCCTAATCCTAGCCCTAAACCTAGCCCTGGCCATCACCCTAGCCCTAGCCCAAAACCTAGCAGTAAACCAAAGACTAGCACTTGCACTAACCCTAACACTGACCCCAACCCTAAACCTAGCCCTCACCCTAACCCTAGCTCTAAACCTAATCCTAGCCCTAGCCATAACCCTAAACCGAGTCCTATCCCTATCCCTAGCTGTAGTACTAGCCCTAGCCCTAGACCTAATCTGAGCCCTACACCTAGCCCTAACACTAACACTTGCCCAGCCCTAACCCTAGCCCTAACCCTAACCCTAACCCTAAACTCACCCTAGCCATAAACCTAACCCTGACCCTAAACCTATCTCTAACCCTCACCCTAAACCTAACACTAAACCTAGCCCTAGTCCTAACCCTAGCACTAGCCCTAACCCTAACCCTAACCATAGCCCTATCCCTAGCCTTAGCCCTATCCATAACCCTAGCCCTATACCTAACCCTCGCCCTAGTCCTAGCCCTAAACCTAAACCTATCCCTAACAATAAACCTAACACTACCATAACCCTAACGGTAGCCCTGACCCTAACCCTAGCCCTAGTCCTAGCCCTAGCCCTGTCCTATCCCTAACCTTAGCCATAGCCCTAACCCTAGTCCTAGCCCTAGCCTGAACCCTGACCCTCGCACTAGCCCTAAACATAGCCATAGCTGTAGCCCTAATGATAGCCATAGCCCCAGCACTAACCCTAACACTAGACCTAGCCCTAACCCTAACCCTAACCCTAAACCTAATCCTAGCCCTAGCCATAACCCTAACCCTAAACCTAAACCTATCTCTAACCCTCACCGTAACCCTAACACTAAACCTAGCACTAGTACTAACCCTAGCACTAGCCCTAACACTTGCCCTAGACCTAACCCTAAACCTAGCCCTAGTCCAAGCCCTAGCCTTAACCCTAAACCTAGTCCTGACACTAAACCTAGCCCTAGTCCTAATTATAGCACTAGCCCCAGCCCGAATCCTAATGCTAGACTTAGCCTTAGCCCTAGCCCTAGCCCTAAACCTACCCCTAGACATAACCCTATCCCTATCCCTAGCCCTAGCCCAAAACCTAACACTAACGCTATCCCTAAACCTAGCCCTAGCACTAGCCCTAGGCCTAAACGTAGCCCAAGACCTAACCCTAGCCCTAGACCTAACTGTAACCCTAAACCTAATCATAATGCTAACCCTAAACCTGACGATCAACTTAGCCCTAGCACTAACCCTAGTCCTAGACCTAGCCCTAACATTAACCCTAGCCCTAGCCCTAGCATTAGCATTAACGCTAACCCTAACCCTAACCCTAGCCATAGCCCTAAACCCTAGCCCTAGCCCTAGCACTAACCCTTGCCCTAGACCTAGCACTAACCGTAAGCCTAGCCCTAGCCTTAGCCCTAGTCCTAGCCCTAGCCCTAGCCCTAACCTGAGCCCTAGCCCTAAACCTAGCCGTAGACCTAGCCCCAGGCCTAAAGCTTTCCCTAAACCAACATTAACCCTAACCCTAAACCTAACCCTAATGGAAGACTTAGGCTAGCCCTAGCACTAACCCGAGCACTGATAGTAGCCATAACAATAGCACTAGCCCTAGCCCTAACACTAACGCTAAACCTAACCCTAGTCCTAGTCCTAACCCTAAACACAGCCTTAGGCTTAGCCGTAATCCTGTTATTAGCCCTAGCCCTAAACCTAGCCCTAACCCCTGCCCTAGCCCTTACCCTAGCACTAGCACTAGCCCTAGACCTAAGCCTAGCCCTAGACCTAACCCTAACCCTAGCTCTAGCCCAAGCCATAACCCTAAACCTAACCCTACCCCTAAGCCTAGACCTAGCACTAGCCCTAACCCTAGCCCTAGCCCTAGCCTATCACTAACCTAGCCGTAACCATAACCATAACCATAGCACGAACCCTAACCCTAATCCTAACCCTAGCACTAACCCAAACGCTAGACCTAACCCTAGCCCTAGCCCTAGCCCTAACCCTAATCCTAGACGTAGACCTAGCCCTAGCCCTTATACAAACCCTACCCCTGGGCTTAACACTAAATCTAGCCCTAGCCCTGACCATAACACTAACCCTAACCATAAACCTAGCCCTAGCACTAAACTTAGGCCTAGACCTAGTGCTAACACTAGCCCTAGTCCTAACCCTAACCGTTAACCTAACCCTAAACCTAACCCTAGCCCTAGACCTAACCCTAAACATAACACTAACCCTAACCCTAACACTAAACCTAGACCTTGCCCGAAACCTAGCCCTAGCCCTAGCCGAAACCTTAACCCTAGCCCTTGCCCTAGCCCTAGCCTTAACCCTAACCCTAGGCCTAGACCTAAAACTAGACTTAACCCTAGCCCTAGCCCTATTCCTAACCCTAGCCCTAGCCGTAAACCTAACTCTATCCCTAACCCTAACCCTAAAAATAATCCTAGCCCTAGCCCTAAACCTAGCCTTAGCCTTAATGCTAAACCTAGCCCTAGACATAGCCCTAGCCCTAGACCTAACCTTAGCCTTAACCCTAACCTTATCCCTAGACCTAGCTCTAAACCTAACAGTAACCCTAACCCTAACACTAACCCTAGTCCTAGACATAACCCTAGCCCTATTCCTAGCCCAAATCCTAGCCCTAGGCCTAACCTTGGCCCTACCTCTAAAGATAGCCCTAGCCCTAGCCCTAGCCCTAAACCTATATCTAACCATAACCCTAATCCTAGCCGTAAGCCTAAACCTAGCCCTAGCCTTATCCCTAACACTAACCCTAGGCCGAGATGTAGCCCTAGCACGAGCCCTAACCCTAAATCTATCTCTAACCCTCACCCTAAACCTAACACTAAACCTAGCCCTACTCCTCACCCTAGCACTAGCCCTAGCGCTAACCCTAAACATAGCCCTACCCCTAGCCTTAGCCCTATGCATAACCCAGGCCCTATACCTAACCCTAGCCCTAGCACTAGCCCTAAACCTAAACCTAACCCTAACCCTAAACCTAACACTACCATAGACCTAACCAAAGACCTAACCCTAACCCTAGCCCAAGTCCTAGCCCTAGCCCTGTCCTATCCCTAACCTTAGCCCTAGCCCTAAACCTAGCCCTAGCCCTAGTCCTACCCCTAGCCAGAGCCCTGACCCTAGCACTATCCATATACCTAGCCCTAGCCCTAGCCATAATGCTAGACATAGACCCAACACTAACCCTAACCCTAGACCTAGCCCTAGTCAAAAATTTTCTTCATGGCTGAGCGTAAAGGCTTGGGAATCCCCTCAGCACTCACTAGTAATTCAGTCTCCTGAGCCCAACAACAGTAGACTCTAGAGTAGCTAATTACTCTCCCCACAATATCCCAGCAGGGCAGTGAGGCAGTTTAGAATCTCTCAGTTCACAATGGCTGTAACCAAGCAATGGTGCGTGTCTCAAAGGTGATGTCACAGTGCATGTGCACAGAGGCCTTGTGGCCAAGAGCAAGGGCACCCAAGCTCAAGTACATGGCCCAGGTGTCTGAAATCTCAGGTTGCTTGTGGGCAGCTCTGGGTTCATTTTGCCTCATGATTTCATCCATTTATTCAATCTAGAATTCCCAGGAAAGATGTACCTTTCCATTCTTTGCCTTGGTACTGCATTCACTTGTCAATTTGTGACTACTGTACCGGTATTATGACAGCTGATCCTTGATTTTCATACCCTGTTGTTGCAACCCACCTTCAATTTGTCACTTAAATCCTTCAATTGTCTTTCAAAAGGTGGGTTTGGATGAAGTTAATCAGTTCATGAATACAACACTACTATTGACAATTCATTTTAGGCAGTGTCACAACATTTGTCTGACAATTTTGCCAATATTTGAGTATTTCATCATATTTTTGTCCTTATAAAACTGCATGGAATTTACCAACACCAGGAAGCATAGATCATATAGACATAATACAATTTTCAAACTTAGACATCATTAGAAATTCTGACAAAAATACATCAAGTGAAATAATTGAATCAAAGAAACTATATGAAACCTTGGGGAAAAATCAGGGAAGAGTATAGCTAAAATTCAAGGATCAATCTTTAATGACTCTTTCAGCTTTCTTAGGGTGAAACCCTTATATTATAATATGTTAAGAATACGATTTGGTATTTATGCTTCTAAGTTTCATACACATCTGTAACTCAAATGCTATGAAGTAGTAAATATTTCCCCTTAATACATACATAAGCTTCCCATCTAGTGGAAAAGAACCTACTGCCTTTCAAGCCTACCAGTTTTGATGGACTGGTACTGGACAAGGGGAACAGGGAAACTCAGGCAGCCACGGGGTAGACAAGGACAACATGAAAAAGCAGGTGGCCCTGGCCTCAAATGGGCACCAGTAAAGGTGGGTGGCCACAGGCTGGACAAAGGGAAGCGGGCAAAACCAGGCAGCCCTGAGCTGTACAAGTGGGCACGGGAGATGGCAGCAGGCTGCAGGCTGGACAAGAGCTAGCAAGGAAAGACATACAGACATGGCCTGACAAGGGGAAGCAGAGGAAGGCAGGTGGCTCTGTGCTGGACATGTGGTAGCAGGGAAGGCAGGCAGCACTGAGCTTGAGAAACTGGAACAGGGAAAACGGGCAGCCATGGGCTGGACAAGGGGGTCGAGGGTAAATCAGGTGGCCATTTCTTGTACAAAGGGGAGTAGGAGAAGGCAGGTGGCCACAAAGGAACATGTGGAGCAAGGAAGGCTGGCATCCATGGCCTGACAATGGGGAACCGGTGAAGGCAGGCAGCTCCTGGCTGGACATGTGGAAGCAGGGGAAGGCACGCAGCCATGGGCTGGACAAGGGGGTGCAGAGGAAGTCAGGCAGCCACTGGATAGACCAGGGACCAGAAGGGAAGGCAAGGGGCCATGAGCTGAACAAGGTGGTCCATGGGAAGGCAGCCAGCCACTGGGTGCACAGGTTGGACAAAGGGGAGCAGAGGAAGGCAGATGGCCCTGAGCTGCACAAGGGGCAAAAGGAGAATCAGGTGGCCACAGGCTGGATGACGGGGGTCAGGAGGGCCACTGGACATAGGCTCAACATGTGGGAGAATGGAAGACATGCATCAATGGCCTGACAAGGGGGAGCAGGTGAAGGTAAGGGGCACTCGCCTGGACAATAGCGAAAATGGGTAACAGGAGGCCACTAGTGGCCCAGGGGGAAGAGCAGAAGGTAGACAGCAAGGTGCTTCACCGGGGGAACACGTGGAAGAAAGCTGGCGAGAGGGTGGACCAGTTGAACAGGGGAAAGTGGGTGTCTTTGGGTCAGACAGCGAGTTTCAGGCAAAGCAGGCAGCCACGTGCTGCAGCAGACGGTGCAGGAAAAGGGTGGTGGCCACAGGCTGGAAAAGGTGTCCAGAGGAAGGCAGCCAGCCATGGGGTTGCGACAGGGAACAGGGGAAGGCAGGAAACCTTGGCCGGTGGAAGGGGTACCAAGGGAAGGCAGGCAGCCATAGGCTGGACATGGGGGAACATGGGGAGGAATGTGACCCTGGGCTAGAGAAAAGAAAGCAATGGATGGCAGACCACCAAAGGCTTGACAAGGGCCAGCAGGGGAAGGCTGCTTGCAAAGGGCTGGACCAGGGAGTGCAGGGGAAGGCAGGTGGTCATGGGTTGACAAAGGGAGAGCACGAGGATGCAGGCAAACTCCGACTGCAGAACAATGCGCAGGGGAAGGCAGGTGACCAGGGATTCGACATGTCGTGCAGGAGAGGGCATGCGGCCACCGTCTGCCAAAGAAAGGGGTAGCAAGGAGAGACACGGTGCGTAAGGCTGGACAAAAGTATGCATGAGAAGGCTGGGGGCCACAGGTTGGATAATGGTGAGCAGGCGAATTGAGGCTGACCTGAGTTGGACATTTGGGAACAGGGGTAGCCTGGTGGCCAAGGGCTGGACAAGGAAGAGTCAAGAAAGGGTGGCGGCCATGGGCTTAGACAAGAGTGCACAGGGGAATCCTAGCCCATCACGGGGTGGACAAGGGGAATTGGAAAGGGCAGGAGGCCCTGGGCTGGAAGGGGGTGTAGGGGAATTTGGGCAGACAATGGAGAGCAGGGAAGGCATGTGGGCCACGGGCTGGACAATGGGGAGCTTAGGAAGGAAGGTGGCCACAGGCTGGACAAGGGAAGCAGGCAAAGGCAGGTATCCCTGGGATGGACAAGGGGAAAGAGTGGAATTCAAGCGACCACGGGGTGGACAAAGGGAAGCTGCGGTAGGCAGATGCCCCTGGTTCGAGAGCTGGAAGCAGGGGTAAAGCAGGTGGCCACATAGGGAGGTGGGAGCAAGGGAAGGTCGGGATCCATGGCCTGATGAGGGGGAACAGGGGAAGGCAGGCAGCTGTTGGCTGGATAAATGGAAGCAGGGAAAGGCAGGCAGCCACTGTGTGGACAAGGAGGAGAAGGGAAAGGCAGCTGGCCAGTAGCTGAGAAAGGGTCACTTGAGGAGGCAGGCAGCCTCTGGCTGGACAGTGGTGCACAGTGGAAGGCAAGCTGGTAGCCACGGGGTTGATAAGGGTGAGCAGGGGAATTGAGGCTCACCTGAGTTGGACATGTGGGATGGTGGGTAGGCAGGTGGCCAAGGGCTGGTCCAGGAAGAGCCAAGGAATGGTGGTGGCCACGGGCTGGACAAAGGGTAGTAGGGAATGCTGGGTGTCACTGTCTGGAGATGGCGGGCCAGGTGAGGACAGGTGGCCACAAACTGTACAAGTGGCAGCAGGGAAAGATAGGCATCCATGGGCTGGACAAAGAGAGGAAGGGAAAGCAGGCGGTCACAGGGGGAAGAGTGGTAACAAGGAAAGGCAGGTGGATCATGGATTGACAAACTGCAACAAGAGAAGTAGGCAGCCACGGGCTGGAGAAGGCGTTCCAGGGGACAGCAGGCAACCATGGAATGGACAAGGGGGAGCAGGGAGAGGCCATCATCCATGGACATGGACAACAGGCAGCACGCAACGGCAGGCTGCCACAAGCTTCACAGGGGGTACAGGGGAAGACAGGTGGCCATGGGCTCTACAAGTGTTAGCAGGGGAAGCAGGAAGCCCTGGGATGGTTATGGGGGAGAAAAGGAACACAGGTAGCCAAGGGCTGGACAAGGGGAACAGAGGAATCCACGTGGCCATGGGCCGCAGGAGGGCGAAGAGGGGAAGGCAGATGGCCCAGCGCTAGGAAAGGGTGTGCCAGTGAAAGCAAGCGATCATTGGCTGGACCAATGGCATAAGGGAAAGGCAAGTGGCCAAAGGGCAGGAGAAGGGCGAACAGTGGAAGGCAGTGGGCTATGGGCTTGCAAAGAGGGAGCAGGGAATGGCAGGGTACCATGGACGGGACGAAGGGCAGGAAGGGAAGACACTCAGCAACAGGATAGACAAGGCGGCGCTGGAGAAGGTAGGCGGACCTGGGAGGGACCAGAGGGAGCAAGATGGCCCTGGGGTGAATGATGAGGAGCAGTGGAATTCAGGAAGCCAAGGGGACAACAAGGGGGAGCAGGGCAAGGCAGGCTGACACAGTGTGGACACAGGAAAACAAGGGTCGGCAGGTAGCCATAGGTGTACTAGTGGGAGCAAGGGAATGGAGTAGGCCAAGGGACTCACAAGTGGGAACAAGGGAAGGCTGGCATCCAGGGCCTGACAAGCGGGAACAGGGAAAGGGAGGCATCCACTGGCTGCACAAGGGAAGCTGGAGAAGGCGGACAGCCACGCGCTACACAAGTGACAGCAGGGGAAGGCAGGGGGCCACAAGCTTGGCCCGGAGGAGACAACGAATGCAGGGGTCGAATGGCTGGACAAGGGTGTCCAGGGGAAGGTGTGCAGCCATAAGGTGGACAAGGGGGACCAGTCATGCGGCTACAGGCAGGGCAAGGAGAGCAGGGGAAGCCAGGCTGCCATGGCTTGAACACTTATGAGCTGAGGAACGCAGGCGAAGATGGGCTGGGCAAGCAGGAGCAGGGTAAGGCAGGCGGCCACAGGCAAGACAAAGCGGAGCAGGGGAATGGAGGTGGACCTATACTGGACAAGGGGAACTGGGCAAGTCAGGCCGCCACGGGGTAGATAAGGAGAACAGGAAAAGGCAGGTGGCCCTGGCCTCGAAGGGGCACCAATAAAGGTGGGTGGCCACAGGCTGGACAGTTGGGAGCAGGCAAAACCAGGCAGCCCTGAGCTGGACAAGTGGGCATGGGAGATGGCAGCGGGCAGCAGGCTGGACAAGAGCTAGCAAGGAAACACATACAGACATGGCCTGACAAGGGGAAGTGGGGTAAGGCAGGTGGCTCTGTGCTGGACATGTGGTAGCAGGGGAAGGAAGGCAGCCCTGAGCTTGAGAAACTGGAACAGGGAATACGGGCGGCCCTGGGCTGGACAAGGGGGTCCAGAGTAAAGCAGGCGGGCATTTCCTGGACAACGGGGAGCAGGGGAAGGCAGGCAACACTTGGCTGGACAAGGGAAGCAGGACGAGGGCTTCGGGAATGGGCGGGACCAGGGGATGGCAGGAAAGGCAGGCATCCACTGACAGACAAGAGGAAGCAGGGAAAGGCATGTTGTCATGGGCTGGGCCAGGTTGAGGCAGGGAAGGCAGGTTGTCATGGGCTGGACAATGGGGAGCTGAGGAAGGCGGGCTGCCAGAGGCTGGACAAGGGGAAACAGAGAAAGGCAGGTGGCCCTGCACTAGACAAGGGAGAGCAGGGGCAGTCAGATGGCCCTGGGCAGGACAAAATGAGGGAGGGAAAGTCTCGCTGCTCTTAGTTGGACAAGGCGAGCAGGGGAAGGATTTTGGGACTGAGCTGCACAAGGGGGAGCGGGGAAAGGCAGGAAGCCATGGGCTTCACAAGGGACAGCATGGAAGGAAGGTGGACACTGACTAGATCCAGGGGAGACGGAGAGTGCAGGGGTCCAATGGCTGGAAAAGGTGTCCAGGAGAAACCACACAGGCATATGGTGGACAACGGGCACCTGCAGAAGTCAGGTGGCTCCAGGCTGGGCAAGGACAGCAGGGCAATGCAGGTGGATACAGAGTGGACAAGGCAGTCCAGGGGAAGGCAGTCAGCCATAGCATGAAGAATAAGGGAGCAGGGGAAGGTAGGCTGGCGTTGCCAACACAAGTGGTACCTGGGGAAATGCAGGCGGCCATGTGCTGCACAAGGGAGTTCAGGGGAGTGCAGGATGCCCTGGGTTGGACAAGGGGGAGCACCGGAAGGCAAGCTGCTCTGGTTTTGGCACTGGTGTGCGGAGCAATACAGGAAGAGACTGGCAGGACCAGTGTGAGCAAGAGAAGGCAGGAGGCCATGGTCTAGACAAAGGGGGGCAGGGGAACTCTGCTGGACCTGGATTGGACAGGGGGGAATAGGGAATGTGTGGTGGCCACGGTGTGGACAAGGGGAACTGGAAAGGGCCGGCGACCCTGGGCTGGCACGGAGAGCAGGGGAAGGTGGGCGGCAACATTCTGGACAAAGGGGAACAGGGATGGCATGTTGCTGTGGGCTGGACAAGTGGGTGCAGGGGAAGGCCGGCATGTATGCCCGACAAGGGGGATCCGGGGAATGCAGGCAGCCCTGGGCTTGACAGAGGGATGCAGGGGAAGGCAGGTGGCCAAAGGCGGTAATAGTGGCCGCAGTGGAATGCAGGTGGCCACAAAGGAACACGTGGGAGCAAGGAAGGCTGGCATCCATGGCCTAACAATGGGGAACAGGGGAACGCAGGAAGTTCTTGGCTGGACATGAGGAAGCAGTGGAAGGCACGCAGCCCTGGGCTGGACAAGGGGGTGCAGAGGAATTCAGGCAGCCACTGGATGGACCAGGGACCAGAGGGGAAGGCAAGTGGCCATGGGCTGAACAAGGTGGTCCCTGGGAAGGCAGCCAGCCACTGGGTGGGCAAGGGGCAGCCGGGAAGGCAGGCAGCCACTAGCTGAATAGGTGTAGCTGGAGGAGGCATGTGGCCTCTGCATGGACAATGGGAGTGCACATTGGAAAGAAGGCAGCCACAGTGTGGTTTCGGGTGAGTCGGGGAAGGCAGGCCGTTCCGGCCTCAGCGGTGGAAGCAGGGGTAGGCAGGTTGCCACGGGCAGATCATCGAGAATCAGGGGAAAGCAGGAGGCACAGGTTGGACAAGGTGGGGTGTGCCGGGGAAATCAGGCGGCGATGGGTTCAACAAGGGGGTGCGGTAGAAACCTGGTGGCCGCAGGTTGGACAAAGGGAAGCAGGGGAAGGCAGATGGCCCTGAGCTGCACAAGGGGCCACAGGAGAATCAGGTGGCCACTGGCTGGATGACGGGGATCAGGCGGGCTGGTGGACATGGGCTCGACATGTGGCAGATAGGAAGACATGCATCAGTGGCCTGAAAAGGGGAGCATGTGAAGGTAGGCGGCACTCACATGGACAATGGAGAGCAGGGATAGCAGGAGGCCACTGGTGGCCCAGGGAGAAGAGGAGAAGGTAGGCAGCAATGTGCTTCACCGGGCGATCCCAAGGAAGGAAGCTGGCCAGGTGGTGGATCAGTGGAACAGGGGAAAGTGGGTGGCCTTGGTCAGACAGCGCAGCTCTGGGTTCATTTTGCCTCATGATTTCATCCATTTATTCAATCTAGAATGACCAGGAAAGATGTACCTTTCCATTCTTTGCCTTGGTACTGTATTCACTTGCAATTTGTGACTACTGTACCGGTATTATGGCAGCTGATCCTTGATTTTCATACCCTGTTGTTGCAACCCACCTTCAATTTGTCACTTAGGTCCTTCAATTGTGTTTCCAAAGGTGAGTTTGGATTAAGTTAATCAGTTCATGAATACAACACTACTAGTGACAGTACATTTTGGGCAGTGTCAAGTTTGTCTATCTGACGATTTTGCCAATATTTGAGTATTTCATCATATTTTTGTCCTTATAAAACTGCATGGAATTTACCAACACCAGGAAGCATAGATCATACAGGCATAATACAATTTTTAAACTTAGACATCATTAGAAATTTCTAGAAAAATACATCAAGTGAAATAATTGAATTAAAGTAACTATATGAAACCTTGGGGAAAAATCATGGAAGAGTCTAGCTAAAAATCAAGGATCAATCTTTAATGACACTTACAGCTCTCTTAGGGTGAAACCCTTCTATTATAATATGTGAAGACTACGATTTGGTATTTATGCTTCTAAGTTTCATATACATCTGTAACTAAAATGCTATGAAGTAGTAAATATTTCCCCTTAATACATACATAAGCTTGCCATCTAGTTGAAAAGAACCTACTGCCTTTCAAGCTTACCAATTCAGAAGGAAAGAATTCAGTTCTTGCTACTATGTTTTTCTGAGTTTTCAGAAATGGATTAGAGCAAAGAAAGACGATTTCTGGTGCTCTAGGAGACTGCGTCAGCCCTTTTCTTACAAGCACTGAGTCCAGGCTTTGGGTAGTGCTTCTACATACTTTTACCTCCTAAGTAGTACATATGGCTGCTTCCAAGTGGAGGCAGGGTTAGACCTTTGAAATTTGAAGGTTTGTTTGAATATTCACTAGCAAATCAAAGACCAATTATGGAATTCCTGATGGCCCAAATTTTAACTGATAAAAATGCACGATTTCCACTAGAATAATCGGGGTTCACTGCAGAAATTATATATATGTGTAACCATTATGCTGCACACATGCAATTTGAATGTCAACTGTAACTGGAAAAAGTGAATTAAGAATTAAGAAAACAAAGAAACAGTAGTCAATACACTAAAAACAAAGACATGCTTCCTTTGCTTGGAAATCCCATTTTACAATGTTATTTGAAACATCCAGTGAAAAATTCATTACATTAAGATACCTTTACTGAATTAAAAAGTGTTTTCATTTCTATTACACTGTGTAGAATCAAGCATAAAGTATAACTTTGCAGTTATTTGTTCCTTTTCATTTTTCATTAGCAGTTTATGTCTGAATTCCAACTATTTTACATGTTATACTACAATGGAAAACTATTTTCATTGTACTTCCCCCATGCATTATCATTTACAATTTTGGCTATGCATTTCCTTTCTTCTTTCTTTCTTTCTTTCTTTCTTTCTTTCTTTCTTTCTTTCTTTCTTTCTTTCTTTCTTTCTTTCTTTCTTTCTTTCTTTCTTTCTTTCTTTCTTTCTTTCTTTCTTTCTTTCTTTCGTTCTTTCTTTCTTTCTCCCTTTCTGTGTTTCTTTCAATTTGGGAGTTGAGGGAGGAGAACAGGGTTGGAAAATTCGGGGCGTGGAACAGTGTTGGGGAATTGGGCAAGGGGAACAGCCAAATTGTTGTCTTTCAATCGTAGTTGTGAAGGGCGCAACAAGCTCAGCTCCAAGTCGAGTTCAGCTACTCAGCTCAAGGTGCTGTGTTCAATTAGTTGCAGGTAGGCATAGCCACCATCTCATGAGGGAGTCAAACTGGCAGCCTTGTTGTTAAGAATGTGTGCTCTATCATGAGCCACCGGGGCTGCAGCAGCTCAATTCAAGGTGCCAAGTTCAGTATATAGCTTCGGGTGGGCATAGCCCACCATCTCCAACAGGCATAATTGTTGTTAGGAACACGTGCTCTCACCAGCTGAACCATCCTTCCACCTGTTGGCAGCTCACCTCGGGTGCAGTGCCACTGGCCCACATGGGCATCAAACAGGAGATCCTGGAGCACCTAACCAAGTGAGAAACTTGAACAGTATTGCTCTGCATTTTCTTAATGGTGTATTTAATGGACTGAGGTTGTTAAAATTTTGAAATCCAATTTTTCTCCTCCTCTTCCTCCTCCTCCTCCTCCTCCTTCTTCTTCTTCTTCTTCTTCTTCTTCTTCTTCTTCTTCTTCTTCTTCTTCTTCTTCTTCTTCTTCTTCTTCTTCTTCTTCTTCTTCTTCTTCTTCTTCTTCTTCTTCTTCTTCCCCTTCTCCTTCTCCTTCTTCTTTATTTTGTTATTATTGGTTAGTGCTGTCTGTGTCCTAAGAGAATATTGCCTATTCCTAGATTAAAAATCAAGTAATCTGTGTATTCCTCTTCTCTTTTTTTGTTTGAGGGCAGTGTCACTTTCCCTAATATGTGGGACATAACCGGGGCCAATGGCTTCCCAAGCCAGCGCTTAACCACCACGCCACTCGGCCAGCCCTAGGATATAACATTATGATGTAAAAGTGTGAACATCTATCCAGCCTGCTGGCTCAGTTGGTTAGGAGTTGGCATAGAGCACATGCTCTGAGCTACAGGGACACCAGTTTGATTCCCATACAGGGCAGTGAATGCTGTGCCTGAGCAGAGCTAACACTGAGCTGCCAAAGAGTGGCAGGATGGCTCAGCTGGTATAACAACAAGATTGCCTGTTCAATGGTGGGCTTTGCCCACCAGCAACTAAAGATTGAACTTAACACCTTGAGCTGAGATGCCGTCCGGATTTGCTCAGTGGATAGGGCATGCACGCTTCACAACAAGGCTGCTGGGTTTTGACTCCCACATAGGGCGATCGCTACGCCAACCGGCAAATGGAATGGAACACAGCACTTTAAGCTTAGGGGACATGAGCTCCCAACGGGAAGCCAGACGGTGACTTGCACCCTCCACAATGAAGATTGAAGGACAAAATTTGGCTGGTCAGCTCCCCCAATTCCCCAACTGTTCCCCTACCTAACCTTAAGCCTAGCCTGAGCCCCAACGCTAGCCCTAGCGCTCGCAATAGCCCTAACCATAAACCTAGCCCTAGTCCTAGCCATGGCCCTAGCCTGAGCCCTAAATCTAGCACTAGCCCTAAACTGAGCCCTAACTCTAACCCTAAACCTAATCCTAACCCTGGTCCTAACCCTAACCCTCACCCTAAACCTAAACCTAACCCTAATCCTAGCCCTAGCCTTTGCCCTAACACTAACCCTAACCCTAAACCTAAACATAGCCTAGCCCTAACACTAAACCTAACCCTAACGATAACCCTAGCCGTAGCCCTAGCCCTAGCTCTATCCCGAACACTAGCCTTAGCCCTAAACCGAACAATTTCCCTCGCCTTAAGCGTAGCCCTAGCACTAGCCCTAATCCTAACCCTAACCATACCACTAACCCTAGCCATAGACCTAACCCTTGCACTAGACCTAGACCTAACTCTAACCCTAACCCTAGCCCTAGCCCTAGCCCTAAACGTAGACCTAGACCTAAACCTAGCCCTAGCCCTAGCCTTAGTCCTAAACCTAACCTTAACCCTAACACTAACTGTAACTGTAGCCCTAGCCCTAACCGTAGCCAGATCCCTTGACCTATGCCTAGCCCTACCCTATCCCTAACCCTAACCCTACCCGGAGTCCTAGACCTTGCCCCAGCCCTAATCCTTGCCCTAGAACTAACCATAGCACTAGCCCTGTCCAGAGACATAACCCTAACCATAACCCTAACACTAAACCTAGCCATAGCCCTAACCCTAATATTAGCCCTGACCCTAGATCTAGACTTAGCCCTAACGCTAACCCAGCCCTAGCCCTAGCCCTAGATGTAACCTTATATCTAGCCATAGTCCTAAACCTAACCCTATCCCTAGCACTAACCTTAACCCTAGCCCTAAACCTAAACCTAAACCTTACCCTAAACCTAATCCTAGCCTTAAGCTTAGCACTAGCCCTAGCCCTAACACTAACCCTAGCTATCGTCCTAGCACTGGTCCAGCCCTTGCCCTAACCTTAACTCTAACCTTAACCCTAAAGCTAACCCTAACCCTAGCCCTAGCCCTAACCCTATCCCTAGCCCTAGCCCTAAACCTAACCCTAACTCTAACCCTAGTCGTAACCCAAAACGTTGCCCTTGTCCTAGCCCTAGCCCTAGCATTAACCCTAACCCTAACCCTAAACCTCACACTAGCCATAGCCCTAACCCTAACCCTAAACCTATCTCTAACCCTCACCCTAACCCTAACACTAAACCTAGCCCTAGTCCTAACCCTAGCACTAGCCCTAGCCCTAAGCCTAACCATAGCCCTAACCCTAGTCTTAGCCCTATCCATAACCATAGGCTTTTACCTAGCCCTAGCCCTAGCCCTAGAACTAAACTTAACCCTATCCCTAACCCTAAACCGAACACTACCATAGCCCTAACCGTAGCCCTAACCCTAACCCTAGCCCTAGCCCTGTCCTATCCCTAACCTTAGCCCTAGCCCTAACCCTAGCCCCATCCCTAGTCCTAGCCCTAGCCCTAGCCAGAGCACTGACCCTAGCACTAGCCCTAGCCCTAATGCTAGCCCTAGCCCCAGCACCAACCCTAACCCTAGACCTAGCCCTCGACAAAATTCTTCTTCATGGCTGAGCCTAAGGGCTTGGGAATCCCCTCAGCACTCACTAGTAATTCAGTCTCCTGAGCCCAGCAACAGTAGACTCTAGAGTAGCTAACTAATCTCCCCACAATATCCCAGCAGGGCAGTGAGGCAGTTTAGAATCTCTCAGCTCACAATGGCTGTAACCAAGCAATGGTGCAAGGCTCAGAAGTGATGTCACTGCGCATGTCACAGAGGCCTTGTGGCCAAGGGCAAGGGCACCCAAGCTCAAGAACATGGCCCAGGCGTCTGAAATCTCAGGTTGCCTGTGGGCAGCTCTGGGTTCATTTTGCCTCATGATTTCATCCATTTATTCAATCTAGAATGCCCAGGAAAGATGTACCTTTCCATTCTTTGCCTTGGTACTGTATTCACTTGCAATTTGTGACTACTGTACCGGTATTATGGCAGCTGATCCTTGATTTTCATACCCTGTTGTTGCAACCCACCTTCAATTTGTCACTTAGGTCCTTCAATTGTGTTTCCAAAGGTGAGTTTGGATTAAGTTAATCAGTTCATGAATACAACACTACTAGTGACAGTACATTTTGGGCAGTGTCAAGTTTGTCTATCTGACGATTTTGCCAATATTTGAGTATTTCATCATATTTTTGTCCTTATAAAACTGCATGGAATTTACCAACACCAGGAAGCATAGATCATAGAGGCATAATACAATTTTTAAACTTAGACATCATTAGAAATTTCTAGAAAAATACATCAAGTGAAATAATTGAATTAAAGTAACTATATGAAACCTTGGGGAAAAATCATGGAAGAGTCTAGCTAAAAATCAAGGATCAATCTTTAATGACTCTTACAGCTCTCTTAGGGTGAAACCCTTCTATTATAATATGTGAAGACTACGATTTGGTATTTATGCTTCTAAGTTTCATATACATCTGTAACTAAAATGCTATGAAGTAGTAAATATTTCCCCTTAATACATACATAAGCTTGCCATCTAGTTGAAAAGAACCTACTGCCTTTCAAGCTTACCAATTCAGAAGGAAAGAATTCAGTTCTTGCTACTATGTTTTTCTGAGTTTTCAGAAATGGATTAGAGCAAAGAAAGACGATTTCTGGTGCTCTAGGAGACTGTGTCAGCCCTTTTCTTACAAGCACTGAGTCCAGGCTTTGGGTAGTGCTTCTACATACTTTTACCTCCTAAGTAGTACATATGGCTGCTTCCAAGTGGAGGCAGGGTTAGACCTTTGAAATTTGAAGGTTTGTTTGAATATTCACTAGCAAATCAAAGACCAATTATGGAATTCCTGATGGCCCAAATTTTAACTGATAAAAATGCACGATTTCCACTAGAATAATCGGGGTTCACTGCAGAAATTATATATATGTGTAACCATTATGCTGCACACATGCAATTTGAATGTCAACTGTAACTGGAAAAAGTGAATTAAGAATTAAGAAAACAAAGAAACAGTAGTCAATACACTAAAAACAAAGACATGCTTCCTTTGCTTGGAAATCCCATTTTACAATGTTATTTGAAACATCCAGTGAAAAATTCATTACATTAAGATACCTTTACTGAATTAAAAAGTGTTTTAATTTCTATCACACTGTGTAGAATCAAGCATAAAGTATAACTTTGCAGTTATTTGTTGCTTTTCATTTTTCATGAGCAGTTTATGTCTGGATTCCAACTATTTTATATGTTATACTACAATGGAAAACTATTTTCATTGTACTTCCCCCATTCATTATCATTTACAATTTTGGCTATGCATTTCCTCTGCTTCTTTTTTCTTTCTTTCTTACCTTCTTTCTTTCTTTCTTTCTTTCTTTCTTTCTTTCTTTCTTTCTTTCTTTCTTTCTTTCTTTCTTTCTTTCTGTCTTTCTGTCTTTCTGTCTTTCTGTCTTTCTGTCTTTCTTTCTTTTTCTGTATTTCTGTCTTTCTTTCAGTTTGGGAGTTGTGGGAGGAGAACAGTGTTGGAGAATTCGGGGAGTGGAACAGTGTTGGGGAATTGGGCAAGGGGAACAGGCAAGTTGTTGTCTTTCAATCGTAGTTGTGAAGGGCGCAACAAGCTCAGCTCCAAGTCGAGTTCAGCTACTCAGCTCAAGGTGCTGTGTTCAATTAGTTGCAGGTAGGCATAGCCACCATCTCATGAGGGAGTCAAACTGGCATCCTGGTTGTTAAGAATGTGTGCTCTATCGAGAGCCACCCAGGCTGCAGAATATAAATTCAAGGTGCCAAGTACAGTATTTAGCTTTGTGTGGGCATAGCCCACCATCTCTAACAGGCAAACTTGTTTTTCGGAGCACGTGCTCTCACCATCTGAACGAACCTGCCATCTGTTGGCAGCTCAGTGGCAGCTTACCTCGGGTGCAGCGTCACTGGTCCACAAGGGCATCAAACAGGCGATCCTGGAGCTCCTAACCAAGCGAGACACTTGAACAGTACTGCTGTGCATTTTCTTAATGGTTTATTTGATGGACTGTGGTTGTTAAAATTTTAAAATCCAATTTTTCTCCTCCTCCTCCTTGTCCTCCTCCTCTTTCTTCTTCTTCTTCTTCTTCTTCTTCTTCTTCTTCTTCTTCTTCTTCTTCTTCTTCTTCTTCTTCTTCTTCTTCTTCTTCTTCTTCTTCTTCTTCTTCCTCTTCCTCTTCTCCTTCTCCTTCTCCTTCTCCTTCTTCTTCTCCTTCTTCTTTATTTTTTTATTATTGGTTAGTGCTTTCTGTGTCCTAAGAGAATATTGCCTATTCATAGATTAAAAATCAAGTAATCTGTGTATTCCTCTTCTCTTTTTTTTGTTTGAGGGCAGTGTCACTGGCCCTAATATGTGGGACGTAACCGGGGCCAATGGCTTCCCAAGCCAGCGCTTAACCACCACGCCACTGGGCCATCCCTAGGATATAACATTATGATGTAAAAGTGTGAACATCTGTGCAGCCTACTGGCTCAATTGGTTAGGAGTTGGCATGGAGCACATGCTCTAAGCTACAGGGACACCAGTTTGATTCACATACGGGGCAGTGAATGCTGTGTCTGAGCAGAGCTAACACTGAGCTGCCAAAGAGTGGCAGGATAGCTCTGCTGGTATAACAACAAGATTGCCTGTTCAATGGTGGGCTCTGCCAACACGTAACCAAATATTGAACTCAACACCTTGAGCTGAGCTGCCCACCGGATTTACTCAGTGGATAGGGCATGCACGCTTCACAACAAGGCTGCTGGGTTTTGACTCCCACATAGAGCGGTTGCTACGCCAACCGGCAAATGGGATGGAACACAGCACTTTAAGCTTAGGGGACATGAGCTCCCAACGGGAAGCCAGACGGCGACTGGCACCCTCCACAATGAAGATTGAAGGACAAAATTTGGCTGGTCTGCTCCCCCAATTCCTCAACACTGTTCCCCTACCTAACCTTAAGCCTAGCCTCAGCCCCAACGCTAGACCTAGCGGTCGCAATAGCCCTAACCATAAACCTAGCCCTAGTCCTAACGATGGCCCTAGCCTGAGCCCTAAACCTAGCACTAGCCCTAAACGGAGCCTTAACTCTAACCCTAAACCTAATCCTAACCCTGGTCCTAACCCTAACCCTCACCCTAAACCTAAACCTAACCCTAATCCTAGCCCTAGCCTTTGCCCTAACACTAACCCTAACCCTAAACCTAAACATAGCCTAGCCCTAACACTAAACCTAACCCTAACGATAACCCTAGCCGTTGCCCTAGCCCTAGCCCTATCCCGAACACTAGCCTTTGCCCTAAACCGAACTATTTCCCTAGCCTTAAGTGTAACCCTAGCACTAGCCCTAATCCTAACCCTAACCATAAACCTAACCCTAGCCATAGACCTAACCCTTGCACTAGACCTAGACCTAACTCTAACCCTAACGCTAGCCCTAGCCCTAGCCCTAAACGAAGACCTAGACCTAAACCTAGCCCTAGCCCTAGCCTTGGTTCTAAACCTAACAACAACCCTAACACTAACTGTAACTGTAGCCCTAGCCCTAACCGTAGCCAGATCCCTAGACCTATGCCTAGCCCTACCCTATCCCTAACCCTAACCCTAGCCCTAGTACTAGACCTTGCCCCAGCACTAATCCTAGCCCTAGAACTAACCATAGCACTAGCCCTGTCCTGAGACATAACCCTAACCATAACCCTAACACTAAAAGCCCTAGCCGTAACATTAATACTAGCCCTGACCCTAGCCCTAGCCCTAGCCCTAGCCCTAACACAGCCGTAGCGCTTGCCCTAGACTTAACCGTATACCTAGCCATAGTCCTAAACCTAACCCTATCCCTAACACTAACCTTAACCCTAGCCCTAAACCTAAACCTAACCCTAACCCTAAACCTAATCCTAGCCTTAAGCTTAGCACTAGCCCTAGCCCTAATACTAACCCTAGCTATCGTCCTAGCCCTGGTCTAGGCCTAGCCCTAACCTTAACTCTAACCCTAACTGTAAACCTAACCCTAACCCTAGCCCTAGCCCTAACCCTAGCCCTAGCCCTAGCACTAAACCTAACCCTAACACTAACCCTAGCCTTAACCCAAAACGTAGCCCTAGCATTAACCTTAACCCTAACCGTAATCCTAAACTTGACACTGGCCATGGCCCTAACCCTAAACCTAAACCTATCTCTAACCCTCACCCTAACCATAACACTAAACCTAGCCCTAGTCCTAACCCTAGCACTAGCCCTAGCCCTAACCCTAACCATAGCCCTAACCCTAGTCTTAACCCTATCCATAATCATAGCTCTATACCTAGCCCTAGCCCTAAACTTAACCTTAACCCTAACCCTAAACCGAACACTACCATAGCCCTAACCGTAGCGCTAACCATAACCCTAGCCCTAGCCCTGTCCTATCCCTAACCTTAGCCCTCGCCCTAACCCTAGCCCCATCACTAGTCCTAGCCCTAATGCAAGCCATAGCCCCAGCTCTAACCCTAACCCTAGACCTAGCCCTCGTCAAAATTGTTCTTCATGGCTGAGCCTAAGGGCTTGGGAATCCCCTCAGCACTCACTAGTAATTCAGTCTACTGAGCGCAGCAACAGTAGACTCCAGAGTAGCTATCTAATCTCCCCACAATATCCCAGCAGGGCAGTGAGGCAGTTTAGAATCTCTCAGCTCACAATGGCTGTAACCAAGCAATGGTGCAAGGCTCAGAAGTGAGGTCACTGCGCATGTCACAGAGGCCTTGTGGCCAAGGGCAAGGGCACCCAAGCTCAAGAACATGGCCCAGGCGTCTGAAATCTCAGGTTGCTTGTGGGCAGCTCTGGGTTCATTTTGCCTCATGATTTCATCCATTTATTCAATCTAGAATGCCCAGGAAAGATGTACCTTTCCTTTCTTTGCCTTGGTACTGTATGCACTTGTCAATTTGTGACTACTGTACCAGTATTATGACAGCTGATCCTTGATTTTCATACCCTGTTGTTGCAACCCACCTTCAAGTTGTCACTTAAGTCCTTCAATTGTCTTTCCAAAGGTGAGTCTGGATTAAGTTAATCAGTTCATGAATACAACACTACTATTGACATTTCATTTTAGGTAGTGTCACAACATTTGTCTGTCTGAAGATTTTGCCAATATTTGAGTATTTCATCATATTTTTGTCCTTATAAAACTGCATGGAATTTACCAACACCAGGAAGCATTGATCATAGAGGCATAAAATAATTTTTAAACTTAGACATCATTAGAAATTCCTAGAAAAATTCATCAAGTAAAATCAATGAATTTAAAAAAGTATATGAAACCTTGGGGAAAAATCATGGAAGAGTCTAGCTAAAAATCAAGGATCAATCTTTAATGACTCTTACAGCTTTCTTAGGGTGAAACCCTTATATTATAATACGTGAAGACTATGATTTTGTATTTATGCTTCTAAGTTTCATATACATCTGTAACTAAAATGCTATGAAGTAGTAAATATTTCCCCTTAATACATACATAAGCTTGCCATCTAGTGGAAAAGAACCTACTGCCTTTCAAGCCTACCAATTCAGAAGGAAAGAATTCAGTTCTTGCTACTATGTTTTTCTGAGTTTTCAGAAATGGCTTAGAGCAAAGAAAGACGATTTCTGGTGCTCTAGGAGACTGTGTCAGCCCTTTTCTTACAAGCACTGAGTCCAGGCTTTGGGTAGTGCTTCTACACACTTTTACCTCCTAAGTAGTACATATGGCTGCTTCCAAGTGGAGGCAGGGTTAGACCTTTGAAATTTGAAGGTTTGTTTGAATATTCACTAGCAAATCAAAGACCAATTATGGAATTCCTGATGGCCCAAATTTTAACTGATAAAAATGCACGATTTCCACTAGAATAATCGGGGTTCACTGCAGAAATTATATATATGTGTAACCATTATGCTGCACACATGCAATTTGAATGTCAACTGTAACTGGAAAAAGTGAATTAAGAATTAAGAAAACAAAGAAACAGTAGTCAATACACTAAAAACAAAGACATGCTTCCTTTTTTGGAAATCCCATTTTACAATGTTATTTGAAACATCCAGTGAAAAATTCATTACATTAAGATATCTTTACTGAATTAAAAAGTGTTTTCATTTCTATTACACTGTGTAGAATCAAGCATAAAGTATAACTTTGCAGTTATTTGTTGCTTTTCATTTTTCATTAGCAGTTTATATCTGGATTCCAACTATTTTACATGTTATACTACAATGGAAAACTATTTTCATGGTACTTCCCCCATGCATTATCATTTACAATTTTGGCTATGCATTTCGTTTCTTTCTTTCTTTCTTTCTTTCTCTTTCTTTCTTTCTTTCTTTCTTTCTTTCTTTCTTTCTTTCTTTCTTTCTTTCTTTCTTTCTTTCTTTCTTTCTTTTTTCTTTCTTTCTTTCTTTGTCTTTCTTTCAATTTGAGAGTAGAGGGGGGAGAACAGTGTTGGAGAATTAGGGGAGTGGAACTGTGTTGGGAAATTGGGCAAGGGGAACAGCCAAATTGTTGTCTTTCAATCGTAGTTGTGAAGGGCACAACAAGCTCAGCTCCAAGTCGAGTTCAGCTACTCAGCTCAAGGTGCTGTGTTCAAGTAGTTGCAGGTAGGCATAGCCACCATCTCATGAGGGAGTCAAACTGGCAGCCTTGTTATTAAGAATGTGTGCTCTATCATGAGCCACCCGGGCAGCAGCAGCTCAATTCAAGGTGTCAAGTTCAGTATTTAGCTTCGAGTGTCCATAGCCCACCATCTCCAACAGGCATACTTGTTGTTAGGTGCACGTGCTCTCACGAGCTGAACCATCCTGCCACCTGTTTGCAGCTCAGTGTCAGCTCACCTCGGGTGCAGTGCCACTGGCCCACATGGGCATCAAACAGGCGATCCTGGAGCTCCTAACCAAGTGAGACACTTGAACAGTACTGCTGTGCATTGTCTTATGAGGGCCGGCTGATTGGCTTGGTGGTTAAGAGCTGTCCTGGGACGCCAGCGTCCCTGGTTTGCGTCCCACATATGAGGGCCAGTGACACTGCCCTCAAAGTAAAATACTGCACCTGATGGCACTATCACTAGAGCTTTACAGGGCTTAACTACACTGGCCGGGGAGCTAGCTGAAAATTCAGGAATTAATGACTCATTTTCAAATTTAATGGAACAATGGTTCAGTAAATGGAAGATAATTATGGCTTCACCTTTAACATCATTAATAAGTGTTTTACGGGTTATAGGGGTTATTATCCTCATGAAATGCTGTATTCAGAGGACTCATACAGAGATTAATAGACACTGCATGCACTAAACAAACACCCGTCTCCAATCATAACAACTTATTCATCATGGAGGTACCTAAGGATGAGAGTGAAATCGTGTTAGCTGAGTTTGAAGAAATGACAATTTAATAAAAACAAAAAGGGGGGAATTGTTAGAAAATGCCCTAGTCTTATCTGGCAAAGACAGTGAAGTTCAAAAACATACTTACTGTTTCTCACCATTGTTTTAGTTCCAGTTAAAATATACTTTCTCACTATTGTTTAAGTAGTGCCAGTTAAAAATATACTTTCTCACTATTGTGTAGTTATTTCTCATTTTCAATCCTACCTAATCTTGTAACTAGGCAGATCTTGCTTTTCTATTAGTCAACTGGTTTAGATTGTAAGGTCACGCTCTCGCCAAGAGAGTACGACATAGTGACACCTGCATTAGGGATAAAAACTGAGTGGACTTCCCACTCAGTGTGCTTGCAAGACTGACTTACGGTGGCTCTGCACCCTTCTGCAGAAGTAAAGTTTGCCTTGCTGAGTTACTTTCAACTTCATGTGTCTTTATTTGTGATGCAGCTAAAATCTGTTCCAAACAGTAGTCAGGGCCGGCCGACTGGTTCATTTGGCTATGAGCTCACAC
>JAWWOG010000097.1:0-25000 GCA_033961575.1 Aselliscus stoliczkanus
CCATTGTCCGTTTTAATTTTTTTTGGAAGGCCCATAATAGAAAAACAAATCAAAAGATGACGACAGGAATGAGCTGCAGTTTCACCTGTTTGAGCAGTGGCTACTAGAAATCCTGAGGCAGTATCAACAGAGACATGTACAAATGATAATTTTCCAAAAGAAGAGATGTGAGTCACATCCATCTGCCACAATTTATTAGGAGCTAAGCCTCGAGGGTTGGTTTCCTCCGGACATTTTTGTGGAGCATTAAGAATTTGACAAGTAGGGCAAGTCTGAACTATATGTCTAGCCTGTTTTTGCGTGATAGAAAATTTAGATTGCAGACCTCCAGCATTGATGTGGGTTAAAGAATGAAAGTGAGCTGCCTCATCAATCTGAGCAGTTCCCACTAAAGAGTCTGCAATAGCATTTCCACGCGTCAACGGACCTGGGAGAATCGTATGAGCGCGAATATGAGTAATAAAAAATGGGTGTTGACGATTTCTTACAACTTGTTGAAGTTGATGAAACAAAATCTGGAGAGATTGATTAGAATTAAATGAGAGAGACGCTGTCTCAATGTTTTGAGCTGTGTGAACAACATAAGCCGAATCAGAGACAATGTTTAAAGGCTCAGAATAGGTCTGCAAAGCAGTTAAAACTGCCACAAGTTCAGCCTTTTGTGCTGAATTACAGTTAGTGTGGACAAGTTGACATTCTTTTTCACTAACGATGGCAGCTTTTCCATTGCTAGATCCATCAGTAAAGACTGTAATTCCTTGAGGAATTGGTTCCTGTCGGAGTTTTTTAGGTAAAATCCAATTAGTCTTTTGTAAAAATTGAAATAATTTATTTTTTGGGTAATGATTATCAATGATTCCATAAAAATTTCCTATTGCAATTTGCCAAGATTCATTATGACTGTTTAGATGACAAATTTGTTGTTTCTTAAAAGGAACTACAATTTGATTAGGTTCCTGCCCACTAAGGTATAAGACTCGAGTGCGGGCTTTGAATATTAAGTCAGAAATTAATTCAACATAAGTTGGCAATGTCTTAACAAAATTATTAGGTAAAAAGCCATTCAACTAGTTTTTCTTGTTGTATTATAACCGCTGTTGGAGAATGCGGTGTAGAGAAAACTAGAATCTGTAAAGGTTGATCAGGATCTATACGCTGAATCTGAGCTTCCTGTATTTTTTGTTCCACAAGTTCTAATTCCTTAATTGCCTGTGGAGTCAACTTACGAGGACTGGTTAATTGAGAAGGTCCTCGTAAGAGACTAAACAAATTACTGAGAGCATAAGTAGGAATGCCCAAAGTAGGACGTAGCCAATTAATATCTCTTAACAATTTTTGTAAATCATTTAAAGTAGAAATCTGATTTTTTTTAATTTGAATCTTTTGTGGTCTAATAGTCTGTCGATCAACAATTGTTTTTAGGTATTTAACTGGAGTGGATGTTTGAATTTTATCAGGGGCTATACATAGCCCTGCTTTATCTAGGTAAAGTTTAAGTGATTTAAAGCAAGCTGCTAGTTGTTCCATAGATGATGCAGCACAGAGAATATCATCCATATAATGAATGATGTAGCAATCAGGAAATTCAGTTCTCACTGGTGTAAGAGCTCGAGCTACATAAAACTGACAAATTGTAGGGCTGTTAAGCATTCCCTGAGGTAACACTTTCCATTGATATCTCTGAATAGGTTCTTTATTGTTAATAGATGGAATGGAAAATGAAAATCGAGGGCAATCATAAGGATGTAAAGGAATTGTATAAAAACAATCCTGTAAATCAATAACTATAAGAGGCCAATCTTTAGGAATCATAGATGGTTGTGGAAGCCCTGGTTGAAGGGCACCCATAGGTTCAATAACAGTATTTACAGCTCTAAGATCAGTTAACATCCTCCATTTGCCTGATTTTTTCTTAATGACAAAAACTGGAGAATTCCAAGGGCTATTAGAAGGTTCTATATGGTCTTGTTCTAGTTGGATCTGTACTAATTTTGTTAAAGCCTCTAATTTTTCTTGAGAAAGGGGCCAGTGTTCAATCCATATTGGGGTGTCATTTTTCCATTTAAGAGGCACAGGAGCACATAGCTCTGTGACAGTGGCCCCTACAAAAAAGGGTTATTTTGTTTGGTCTGATAACCTAGTCCTTGTTTTCCTTGCTGAGATGAGAGCTGGAGAGGTTGAGTTATACCTTGCTCAAATTTTCCTAATCCTCTTCCTGGTTGGAATCCCATACGACTCATAATTTTCTGACTTTGGGGACTATATTGATTTGGTGGAATCCAGACCTCTGCGTTCCACTGAGTCAACAGGTCTCTTCCCCATAAATTAACAGGGATGTCAGCAACATCAGGTTGCAAAAATCCTTTTGTCCTTCTGGTCCTGTGTATGGAAGAATTTGAATACTTTGACGTAAGCCTGAGGCTCTTCCTACCCCTACTACATTAATATCTGGATCTTGTAATTCTCAATTTTTTGGCCATTGTTGAGAACTGATGATTGAAACATCAGCTCCGGTATCTATAAGACCTTTAAACTTTTTTCCTTGTATTTCTATTTGGCAAATAGGTCGAACATCTGCAATTTTTTCTACTAAAAAGATGCCTGCTTTCCCTGTACTCCCAAAACTACCTGTTTCTCTCTTTAGGATTTCTTTCTGTGTTGGAGAAACATACGGAAGCAAAAGTAACTGTGCAATCCGCTCTCCTTTTTTAGCTGACCAGGGAACGGTTGAAGATATTATAATTTGAATTTCTCCTTCATAATCAGAATCAATGATTCCTGTATGAACTGTGACTCCTTCTGATGTTAAATTAGATCGGCCAAGAATAAGTCCGACAGTGTTTGATGGAATCGGTCCAAAGATTCCAGTGGGTACGCGGAGAGGCGTTTCTCCGGGAAGTAATAAAATATCCTGAGTGGTGCAGACGTCTACTGCTGCACTCCCTTCTGTTGCTGAACTTAATTGCCGTACTGAAAGTTTGGGGGAGGTACGGTCTGGTAATTCTGAGGAGCAGCTGAGGTCAGATATGCCCCTGTTGTTGTCGGGGCCTGGGGCCGGCCCCGCTCCCCGTTTCCCTGAAGGGGAGTTCCATCCTTATGATATAATGATTTACAATCTGATGCCCAATGTTTTCCTTTTCGGCATCGAGGACATGTCCCTGGCACTTGTGATTCTGCAGGAGCAGAGTCATTAGGCATATTAGAAACAGTTTTAATTTTTTTCTGCATTCCCTTTTAGTATGACCAGGCTTTCCACAATTAAAGCAAGTACCTGGAAACTTTTTTTTTCTTGTCATTCCTGTAATTGCCTGAGCTAACATTGTAGCTTTATATTGTTCAGTTCCTACTCCTTGACAGAGGCGGAGGTACCCCATTGCATCTGTCTTTCCTTTTTGAGCTCCTATTGCTTTTTTACAGTCCTCATTAGCGTTGTCATAAGCTATGATTTGTAAAATGATATCAGCGGCTTGAGCATTGGATACCTGTTTGTTAATAGTGTCCTGCAAGCGAGCTATAAATTCTGAATAAGGCTCCTGAGGTCCTTGAAATATGTTCTGAAAGGAAGTTGGAACTTTTCCTTCCACTTCTACCTTTTCCCAAGCCGTCAAACAAATTCTTTTAAGCTGATCTTGTGCCTGACGAGTCATTAAAGTTTGCCGTTCGGTATTTATCCAATCTCCATCACCTACTAATTGATCCTTAGTAATATCTATCCCCCCAGCCTGATTTTGTCTGCTCTGAATTTTTGCACCATCAATCCACCAAGACTTAAATTGTAGAAATTGGGCTGGAGAAAGACAGGACTTAGCCAAAGCATTCCAGTCTATTGGAATCATTCTATCTCCATCAGTAATACCTCGAATTAGTCCTATTGTATAAGGGGAAGTTGGACCAAATTGAGTAACTGCCTGTTTGAGTTCCTTAAGGATCTTAAAAGGAAAAGGTTGGTGTTCTACTATCTGTAAACCATTGGGGTATTCATCATTAGGTGGAAGACGCTCCCTAATTATGACTGGAAAATTTAAAGCATCCAAATCTCCTTCCAACCTTGCCTGTTGAATTCCCTTTTCTATGGCTGACATTGATAAATGTGGACCTCGGGCATAAGGCGGAGGTGCCGATGTAACAGGAGAAACTGACTGTTTTAATTTGGAGGGTTTCCTAGACAACCCGTAATCCTTCATTCTAATTATTGGAGGAGGAGGAGGCAAACAATCAGGAGTTAACAGATCGTCTTTTAAAGAAGGATATATTGCCTTTGGAATTATTGTGGGTGCTTCTACAGACTCCTCGTCTCTCTCTTCGTCCTCTGATAATTCAATGAGACTTTTGTAATGCTGATTTTTATCTTCCTCTTCATCTTCTGTGTCTGTGTGTAAAGGTTCTAAAACTGACCGGACCTGTCTCCAAGTTTCCCAAATTGTAGCTGGCATCTCTTTTCCCTGACGTTGTTTTTCTGAAAGATCTTTACCTACCATCTCCCACTGATCTAAATCTATAGTGCCCAAATCTGGAAACCAAGTACAATGGGTTTCAATAACTTTTAAAAGTTCCTCTAGTTTCTTTTCTGAGACTTTTATCCCTCCCTTCTTAGAAAGCTGCTTAAGGAGGCAAATATATGGTCTATATCGACTCTCAGAATTTCCCATGTTAGTATTTAAGAAAAGGAAAGAAGAGAGAACTTTCACTCAATTTTCCACTCTGATGCTCGTCTGGCCGCGCCCCTCACGGGACTAAGTCTGTCTTGGCAAAAGCTCTGCGGTATAAGCCCCCGCACAGGTGAACGAGGCAGTCGCCGTTTAGCCTTACGACAGAGAACGGAACCGCAGATTAGAGCCCACTCAAGTTCCGTAGCGAAGAGCCGTGGAACTATATGCATTCACTCACACAATCACACACTTTCACACAGAAATTGTTAGGTTATTTTCCGGATACCCCGGTAGAAATTTTATTCCGGTTACTCCTGGTACAATTACTCAGGATTTACCCCCGGTACAATTACTCAGGACAATTCCCTACTCCTTACCAAGTAGAGTGCCGGCCCGCCCTGAGATCTGCACCTTGAATTATTTTTTCACCCAAGATTCAAGTCTTCCTTCCCTCTTCGTGCCGCACGTTGAGGCGCCAGTTGTCACGTCCAGCGTGGCAAGGGCAAGTGGGACACGAGAGGGGCGACGCAGATTAAATAAAGACAAGAGACAGAAGTAAGATAAGAGCGAGACCAAGGGTCTCAGCCAAAGAAGACTGAGCTGAGCCCAAGGGACTCAGCCAAGGAAGACTGAGCCCCGAATCGGATCAACGCATAGCTTTTATTGATAATCTTTGAGGAAGTAAACTGCAGTAAATCATTAACCGTGTATCCATGTGTGTCTTAGACTCCTTTCCCATTAACCTGAACATCCATCTATCTTTTGTATCCCAAGGAACTGATCGTTCTCACCACATACCTCAATAGGTCATAGGCACCCCCCAAAGGTTATGAGAAAACAGTAAGAGCAGAGGTACAAGTTTTATGCTTCAGCAAGCCCATTACGGTCAGCTTGCAAGCCCTTTGATGTTAGGGATTACGACCCTCAACACTCGCCTGGCCTGCCCTTTCACAAATAACACATTTAACCCCCATCAAAGCCCTGCAAGGTGAAAGTTTCCACTTTCCGGTGGTGGAAATGGAGGCAGCCGCATGTGTGCAAGTTGGCCGAACTCACACAGGATGTGAGTGGCCGAGCTGGGATGGAAATGCAGGTTGTGTGTCTCCAAATTGCACCAGCCACAGCCAGGCACCTCCTCTGCTACCCAATGGGACATGTTTCCTGGGCCAATGCTTAGAAAACCACACAGGTGTCAAGGAGACAGAATGCCACATTGTCTCTTCTGCCATCCCCACACAAACTCGACATCTCTCAAATCTGTTGGCCCACGAAGTGGACCAAGTTCAAGCCCATGTCTGGGAGGCTGAGAGCGATAATGAGGTTGAGATGAATTTTCGAGGATTTCTTCAGCTGCCTGGCCCTCTCCTTTGTCCACAAGCTAGTCTGTTTCCTGGGATGGTTGGCCCCCCGCAGGGGTAGACAGCAGGCTTGTTCCTGCCACTAGACAAGGAAGCCTTCTGCAAGACACTCAGGGTTCTTCTGGGGAACGAGGCTGTCATCCTCAATGACTTTCGAATTTGGTGTCCAGGCCTCAGGCAGTCAAGCCCGTTATTCACGTCTAGGGAGGTATCCTAGCCCTCAGCTGAGAGCATGCAGACGTGGGGAGGGGTCCTCACTCGGTGCTACATTCCCACCTTCACCACAGGTCCGTGAACAGGACATGAGGCCTGGAGGCAGAAAGTCATTGGCTCCTCCCTATTGCCAATTGACAGGCTGTGTGACATTGAGTTAAGCGTTGCCCTTTCTGTGGTTCAGGATCCACAACGAAACAGACAAACTGCTCTGCTCTGCAGAGTTTGGACTTGACACAATGCAGGTGTACAATTAGAGTGCCAACGGGGAAGAGATGGTTCCAACCAACCAAATACATTAAGGTGTATTTAATAAAGGGGCTATTGATGAAGGCAAGGAACGGATGCAGGGAGACCACAAGGAATGGTGCAGCTCCTCACCTTCCCCATGACTATGAACTGGGGTCAGAGGGGTTATGGATTCTTACCTACCCTAGGCAGACAGAGGTGGGTGGAGAAATTAGAAGAAGGGGCTGGCCAAGTACGGAGGGTCCCTGGATGGGAGCCAGTGACTGCTGTCTCTTCCTGAAGCATATCGGGACAGCAACTGGTTTGATAACCTCCCCCCTCCATTCCACACTCTGTATTCTCCGTTTCCTTCCTCAGAAATCTGCGATTGCCATCGGAGCATGCTTGATATCACCTGCATGGCTTGATAAACACCCCCAGTTTCTGATTCAGTAGGTATGGGCTGAGGCCTGAGTATTTAGAGTTGAACCTATTCCCAGTTGCTGCTGCTGCTGACTGACCACACATGGGGCTGCTCTGGTCCAACTGTCTCAGTTCTCTGGTACCTCTCTTAGCTTTTTCTGCCTTGTGGCTCATTGGCCTAGCAGCCCCTCCCGGGCAGGACATTCTGACTCCATTCCTTTAGCTCTCCATACTTTGCACTCTGTATGTGGGAGGCCGCTGCCTCCTGCCAGGCTGAATTCACCCCACCTGCATCGTTTATTACCTATCTCTGCTGTCTGCTGTCCAGATACATCCCCGCCATGGTTTGGCAGTCCTGGATTAGACACTGACGCTAAGTTGGAGGTCAGCATGCAGGCAGTTTGTGATGGTGTGTGCTTGGGGCCAAAACCAGAGGACATGTATGTGGGAAAGCAATCAGGAGTGAGGAGAGGCAGAAGTTGGACCATGATGTGATCTCCCTTGTCAGCCAGCACCCTGGGGAGTTCCAGGAGGATATCAACTTCGGAGCCGTTCTGGGTTTTCACAAGTATGTTGGATCTTTACACCCCGTGAGTATCAGGCACTGGACGGCGTGAGACCATGCGGGAGATTCTCTGTACCGCTGAGGTGGCCCCTATGCCTAAGGGACAGCAATTCTCTCAGCACTGGTGGCCTGCAGTCCTGATGGGATCTGATTGGCATGTGACAGCATCCACCATATCATCTGAATCCATCCAAAGAACCAGGGAGTGGTCAGAGGCCTTCTCATGGCCCCCACTGCCCTGTCCAGCCCACCTCTGTGTCCCTTAGCCCCGTACCCAAAATTCCCCCTTTACAGTTCTAATGTGAAGCTGCAGAAGAAAAGAAAATATGACGCCAGGAAAGGGAACTTTGACCCAAACAGTTGTAACACATCGGGGTCTTGGAAAGATAGTTTCCGGGTAACTAGAAACCTACAGGAGGTCATCAGGTATATAGCCGGTGTACTTGGTGTGCAAACGACAGCCCTGTAAAATCACACCCTGGGTTTGGAGGACATTTCCCATTTCATTTTGATCCATGTGAGGTATGGTAACTGGCTTGTATCCACATGCCACCATCTGAAGTATACCTTGCCCCTTTGTTCAGCTCATACCTGTTTCGCCTATGGAATCCTCACAGGGCAGTCTTGAGAGGTGAATATGGGTGTCATCCCCATTTCACCAATGAGGAAACTGAGGCCTGAAGTCCTGCAGTTCACGGGAGTCCTGGAGTTGGACATGGGCCTCATGTCTCTCAAACTCATGTTGTTTAGGCAGTTCACTCGTGCCTCGCTCCGTGTGCTGCCCATGGTGTGCTGGGTCTCGTTGGAGGGCCTCAGCCTAGAGTTTCCATAATCCTGCAGACCTCACTGAACACTGGGCTCTGTATATTCCCTTTGGGGGCTAAGAGGGTGTGAGCACAGCACAGTGTTGGGGGGCTGAGAGGATTATCGAGTTGATTTGGCACCTGGTAGCGTTCGAGGATGGCCGCATTATGGTACCTGATTGCGGGTAGGTTGCAGGAATGAGGAGGGGAGTAGACAGGGCAGGCCTGGGAGACCCAGGAGCCCTCTTGCAGGCTTTGCAGGTTAGCCTGGATTTCCCTGCTGAACTCCCTCCTGATTGTATGGTCTTTACCTATTTGCAGTCCGAGCTGAAGGGATGGCACGAGGGTGTGGCTGGTTTCCGAAAGGTTGCAGGGTAGGTCTGGAGGTGGGGTGGGCAGGTGTTCACAGGTCTGATGGTGGAGGCGTGGGGTCAGGCCCGACCAGACCCAGAGGTCAGGGAGGCCCTGGCTTGCGGTTGGGTGGGCAGCTTTGGTTGCTCAATAGAGCTCAAGGGCCCCTTAGTGATTGCCTCCTCACCTAACTGATGCTCATGTACATCAGATGTGGGCCAGCCAGTGAACTGAGTGCTTCAGCTCGGGCTAGGTTTAGGACTACATTTCGGGTTAGGGTTAGGGTTAGGGTTAGGGCTAGTGCTAGGGCTAGGACTAGGGCTAGTTTTAGGTTTAGACCTACGGCTAGGGCTTGGGTTAGGTCACGGTTTTAGGTAAGGGCTAGGGTTAGGATTAGGGTTATGGATCGTGCTATGGTTATGGTTATGTTTAGGGTTAGGGAATGGCTAGGGCTAGGGCTAGGGCTAAGTTTAGGGTTAGGGCTAGGGCAGAAGTGTTGTTACGTATAGGGTCAGTTTCAGGGCTATGGTTAAGGTTAGGGTTAGGGCTAGGGCTACGGCTCGGGCTAGGGTTAGGTTCAGTGCTAGGGCTAGGGTGAGGACTAGGGAGAGGTTTAGGGTTAGGGCTAGGCCTAGGCCTAGAGTTAGGGCTACGTTTTGGGCTAAGGCTATGGTTAGTGTTAGGGTGAGGTCTAGGGCTCCTGTTGGGCTAGGGTTAGGGCTAGGCCTAGGGCGAGGTTCAGGGTTACGTTTAGGGTTAGGGTTAGAGTTAGGGTTAGGGCTAGGGCTAGCGTTAGTGTAAGAGGCAAGGATTAGGGCTAGGGCTAGACCAGTGCTAGGACTATAGCTAGGGTTAGTGTTAGGGCTAGGGCTAGTCCTAAGCTTAAGGCTAGGGTTATTGTTAGGTTTAGGTTTAGGACTAGGGTTAAGTTTAGTGTTAGCAATAGCTTTAGGTTTTGGACTATGGATAGGTTTATGGTTAAGTCTAGGGCAAGGGCTAGGGTTGGGGTTAGGGTTAGGGCTAGGTCTAGGTCTAGGGTCAGGGCTAGGGCTAGGGTTAGGTCTAGGGATAGGGATAGTGCTATGGTTAGTTCTAGGGCTAGGATTAGGTGTAGGGCAAGGTCTAGGACTAAGGCTAGGTTTAGGTTTAGGGATAGGGTAGGGCTAGGCATAGGTTTAGGAATCATTCTACGGTTAGGGCTAGGGCTACAGTTACGGTTAGTGTTAGGGTTATGATTAGGTTTAGAGCTAAGGCTAGGGTAGGGCTATGTTTAGGTCTAGGTCGGCGTTTAGGGCTAGGGCTAGGGCTAGGGCTAGGGTGAGGGTTAGAGTTAGATCCAGGGCCAGTGGTAGGGTTAGGTCTTCAGCTAGGGTTAGAATTATGGTTATGGCAATGGTTAGGATTAGGGTTAGGGCTTGTGCTAGTGCTACACTTAAGGCTAGGGCAATTGTTAGGTTTAGGGCTAAGGCTGGGATTCAGGTTAGGGCTAGGGCTAGGTCTACAGCTAGGGCTAGGTCTAGGACTAGGGTTAGGTTTAGGGTTAGGGCTAGTGTGAGCGTTAGGGTTAGGGTTGGGGATCGGGCTAGGTTTAAGGTTAGGGAGGGGAACCGTTGGGGAATTGGGGGAGGGGACCAGCCAAGTTTTGTCCTTCAATCTTCATTGTCGAGGGTGCCAGTTGCCGACTGGCTTCCAGTTCGGAGCTCATGTACCCTAAGCTTAAATTGCTGTGTTCAATCTCAGTTGCGGGTTGGCGTAGCGACTGTCCTATGTGGGAGTCAAAACCCAGCAGACTTGTTGTTAAGCGTGCATGCCCTATCCACTGAGCAATCTGAACAGCAGCTCAGCTCAAGGTGCTGAGTTCAAACTTTAGTTCCTGGTGAGCAGAGCCCACCATTGAACAGGCAATCTTGTTGTTATACCAGCTGAGCCATCCTGCCAGTCCTTGGCAACTCAGTGTTAGCTCTGCTCAGGCTCAGCATACACTGACCCATATGGGAATAAAACTGGTGTCCCTGTTTCTCAGAGCATGTTCACTACGCCAAAAGCTAAACAACTGAGCCAGCTGGCTGGACAGATGTTCACACTTTTAGATCATAATGTTATATTCCAAGGCTGGCCGAGTGGCGCGGTGGTTAAGCACTGGCTTGGGAAGCCAGTGACCCCGCTTACGTCCCACATAGGAGGGCCAGTGACACTGCCGTGAAACAATAAAAAAAAAAGAGAAGAAGAATACACAGATTAGTTGTTTTGTAATCTATGAATAGGCAATATTCTCTTAGGACACACAAAGCACTAACCAATAATAAAAAAATATAGAAGAAAGGGAAGGAGAAGGAGAAGAAGAAGAAGAAGAAGAAGAAGAAGAAGAAGAAGAAGAAGAAGAAGAAGAAGAAGAAGAAGAAGAAGAAGGAGGAGGAGGAGGAGGAGGAGGAGGAGGAGGAGGAGAAGAAGAAGAATAAGCAGAAGCAGAAGCAGGAGAAGGAGAAGGAGCAGGAGGAGGAGGAAGGGGAGGGGGAGGAGGAGGAGGAGAAGGAGGAGGAGGAGAAGAAGAAGAAGAAGAAGAAGAAGAAGAAGAAGAAGAAGAAGAAGAAGAAGAAGAAGAAGAAGAAGAAGAAGAAGAAGAAGAAGAAGAAAAAGAACCAGGATGTGGAGGGTAAGAAAAATTTTAACAACCTTACTTATTCAAATACACCATTCAGAAAATGCAGACAAGTACTGCTCAAGTGTCTCACTTGGATTGGAGCTCGCCCTGAGCAACAGGATCGCCTGTTTGTTGCCCCTGTGGGACAGTGGCGCTGCACCAGAGGTGAGCTGCCACTGAGCTGCCAACAGGTGGCAGGATGGTTCAGCTGGTGAGAGCACGTGCTCCTAACAAGAAGTTTGCCTGTTGCAGATGGTGGGCTATGCACACCCGAAGCTAAATACTGAACTTGGCACCTTGAATTGTATTGCTGCTGCCAGGGTGGCTCATGATAGAGCACACATTCTTAACAACAGGGCTGCCAGTTTGACTCCCTCAAGAGATGGTAGCTATGCCTACCTGCAGGTAATTGAACACAGCAACTTGAGCTGAGTAGCTGAACTCGACTTGGATCTGAGCTTGTTGCGCCCTTCACAACTACGATTGAAAGACAACAATTTGGCTGTTCCCCTTGCCCAATTCCCCAACACTGTTCCACTCCCCTAATTCTCCAACACTGTTCTCCTCCCTCTACTCCCAAATTGAAAGAAAGAAAGAAAGAAAGAAAGAAAGAAAGAAAGAAAGAAAGAAAGAAAGAAAGAAAGAAAGAAAGAAAGACAGGAAATGCATAGCCAAAATTGTAAATCATAATGCATGGGGGAAGTACCATGAAAATAGTTTTCCATTGTAGTATAACATGTAAAATAGTTGGAATCCAGATATAAACTGCTAATGAAAAATGAAAAGCAACAAATAACTGCAAAGTTATACTTTATGCTTGATTCTGCACAGTGTAATAGAAATGAAAACACTTTTTGATTCAGTAAAGATATCTTAATGTAATGAATTTTTCACTGGATGTTTCAAATAACATTGTAAAATGGGATTTCCAAGCAAAGGAAGCGTGTCTTTGTTTTTAGTGTATTGACTACTGTTTCTTTGTTTTCTTAATTCTTAATTCATTTTTTCCAGTTACAGTCGACATTCAAATTGCATGTGTGCCCTCAAACAAAAAAAAAGAGAAGAGGAATACACAGATTACTTGATTTTTAATATAGGAATAGGCAATATTCTCTTAGGACACAGAAAGCACTAACCAATAATAAAAAAATAAAGAAGAAAGAGAAGGAGAAGGAGAAGGAGAAGAAGAAGAAGAAGAAGAAGAAGAAGAAGAAGAAGAAGAAGAAGAAGAAGAAGAAGAAGAAGAAGAAGAAGAAGAAGAAGAAGAAGAAAGAGGAGGAGGAGGAGGCGGAGGAGGAGGAGGACGAAAATTGGATTTCAAAATTTTAACAACCTCAGTCCATCAAATACACCATTAAGAAAATGCAGAGCAATACTGTTCAAGTTTCTCGCTTGGTTAGGTGCTCCAGGATCGCCTGTTTGATTCCCATGTGAGCCAGTGGTACTGCACCCGAGGTGAGCTGCCAACAGGTGGCAGGATGGTTCAGGTGGTGAGAGCACGTATTCCTAACAACAAGTATGCCTGTTGGAGATGGTGGGCTATGCCCACCCGAAGCTAAATACTGAACTTGACACCTTGAATTGAGCTGCTGCTGCCCGGGTGGCTCATGATAGAGCACACATTCTTAACAACAAGGCTGCCAGTTTGAGTCCCTCATGAAATGGTGGCTATGCCTACATGAAACTAATTGAACACAGCACCTTGAGCTGAGTAGCTGAACTCGACTTAGAGCTGAGCTTGTTGCGCCCTTCACAACTACGATTGAAAGACAACAATTCGGCTGTTCCCCTTGCCCAATTTCCCAACACTGTTCCAGTCCCCTAATTCTCCAACACTGTTCTCCTCCCTCTACTCCCAAATTGAAAGAAAGAGAGACAGACAGACAGACAGAAAGAAAAATAGGAAGAAAGACGAAAGAAAGAAAGAAAGAGAGAGAGAGAGAGAGAGAGAGAGAGAGAGAGAGAGAGAGAGAGAGAAAGAAAGAAAGAAAGAAAGAAAGAAAGAAAGAAAGAAAGAAAGAAAGAAAGAAAGAAAGAAAGAAAGAAAGAAAGAAAGAAAGAAAGAAAGAAGGAGAGGAAATGCATAGCCAAAATTGTAAATCATAATGCATGGGGGAAGTACCATGAAAATAGTTTTCCATTGTAGTATAACATGTAAAATAGTGGGAATCCAGACATAAACTGCTAATGAAAAATGAAAAGCAACAAATAACTGCAAAGTTATACTTTATGCTTGATTCTGCAGAGTGTAATAGAAATGAAAACACTTTTTAATTCAGTAAAGATATCTTAATGTAATGAATTTTTCACTGGATGTTTCAAATAACATTGTAAAATGGGATTTCCAAGCAAAGGAAGCATGTCTTTGTTTTTAGTGTATTGACTACTGTTTCTTTGTTTTCTTAATTCTTAATTCATTTTTTCCAGTTACAGTCGACATTCAAATTGCATGTGTGCAGCATAACGGTTACACATATATATAATTTCTGCAGTGAACCCCGATTATTGTAGTGGAAATCGTGCATTTTTATCAGTTAAAATTTGGGCCATCAGGAATTCCATAATTGGCCTTTGATTTGCTAGTGAATATTCAAACAAACCTTCAAATTTCAAAGGTCTAACCCTGCGTCCACTTGGAAGCAGCCATATGTACTCCTTAGGAGGTAAAAGTGTGTAGAAGCACTACCCAAAGCCTGGACTCAGTGCTTGTAAGAAAAGGGCTGACACAGTCTCCTAGAGCACCAGAAATCGTCTTTCTTTGCTCTAATCCATTTCTGAAAACTCAGAAAAACATAGTAGCAAGAACTGAATTCTTTCCTTCTGAATAGGTAGGCTTGAAAGGCAGTAGGTTCTTTTCCACTAGATGGCAAGCTTATGTATGTATTAAGGGGAAATATTTACTACTTCATAGCATTTTAGTTACAGATGTATGTGAAACTTAGAAGGATAAATACCAAATCATAGTCTTCAAGTGTTATAATATAAGGGATTCCCCTTAAGAAAGCTGTAAGAGTCATTAAAGACTGATCCTTGATTTTTAGCTAGACACTTTCATGATTTTTCCCCAAGGTTTCATATACTTTCTTTAATTCAATTATTTCACTTGATGTATTTTTCTAGGAATTTCTAATGATGTCTAAGTTTAAAAATTGTATTATGTCTCTATGATCTATGCTTCCTGGTGTTGGTAAATTCCATGCAGTTTTATAAGGACAAATATATGATGAAATACTCAAATATTGGCAAAATCGTCAGACAGACAAATGTGACACTGCCCAAAATGAACTGTCAGTAGTAGTGTTGTATTCATGAACTGATTAACTTAATCCAGACTCACCTTTGCAAAGACAATTGAAGGACTTAAGTGATAAATTGAAGGTGGGTTGCAACAACAGGGTATGAAAACCAAGGACCAGCTGTCATAATACCGGTACAGTAGTCACAAATTGACAAGTGAATAGAGTACCAAGGCAAAGAATGGAAAGGTACATCTTTCCTGGGTATTCTAGATTGAATAAATGGATGAAATCATGAGGCAAAATGAAGCCAGAGCTGCCCACAAGCAACCTGAGATTTCAGACGCCTGGGCCATGTTCTTGAGCTTGGGTGCCCTTGCCCTTGGCCACAAGACCTCTGTGACATGCGCAGTGACATCGCTTCTGAGCCTTGCACCATTGCTTGGTTACAGCCATTGTGAGCTGAGAGATTCTAAACTGCCTCACTGCCTTGCTGGGATATTGGGAGATTAGTTAGCTGCTCTAGAGTCTACTGTTGCTGGGCTCAGGAGACTGAATTACTAGTGAGTGCTGAGGGGATTCCCAAGCCCTTAGGCTCAGCCATGAAGAAGAATTTTGACGAGGGCTAGGTCTATGTTTAGGGTTAGTGCTGGGGCCATGGCTAGCATTAGGGCTAGGGCTGGTGCTAGGGTCCGTGCTCTGGCTACGGCTAGGGCTAGGACTAGGGATGGGGCTAGGGCTAAGGTTAGGGATAGGACAGGGCTAGGGTTAGGGTTAGTGCTACGGTGAGGTCTATGGTAGTGTTCGATTTAGGTTTAGGGTTAAGGTTAAGTTTAGGGCTAGCGCTAGGGCTAGGGCTAGGTAAAGGCCTATGTTTATGGATAGGGCTAAGACTAGGGATAGGGCTATGGTTAGGGTTAGGGCTAGGGCTAGTGCTAGGGTTAGGACTAGGGCTAGGTTTAGTGTTAGGGTTAGTGTGAGGGTTAGAGATAGGTTTAGGGTTAGGGTTAGGGTTATGGCTAGTGTGAGGTTTAGGGTTAGGGTTAGGGTTAATGCTAGGGCTAGGGCTAGGACAAGGGCAACGTTTTGGTTTATGGCTAGGGTTAGTGTTAGGGTTAGGTTTAGGGCTAGGGATAGGGATAGGGTTTGGGCTAGGGCTAGGGTTAGGGTTAGGTTTAGGGTTAGGTTTAGAGTTAAGGTTAGGGCTAGGGCTGGACCAGGGCTAGGATGATAGCCAGAGCTAGTGTTAGGGATAGGGCTAGTGCTAAGCTTAAGGCTAGGATTAGGTTTAGGGTTAGGGTTAGGTTTAGGTTTAGGGCTAGGGTTAAGGTTAGTGTTAGGGATAGGGTTAGGTTTAGATCTATGGCTACGTATACGGTTAATTCTAGAGCAAGGGCTACGGCTGGGTTAGGGTTAGGGCTAGGTCTAGGTCTAGGGTCAGGGCTAGTATTAGGGTTAGGGCTAGGGCTAGGTTTAGTGTTAGGGTTACGGATAGGGTTATGTCTCGGGACAGAGCTAGTGGTATGGTTAGTTCTAGAGTAGGATTAGGGCTGGGGCAAGGTCTAGGACTAGGGCTAGGGTTAGGGTTAGGAATACGGTAGGGCTAGGCATAGGTCTAGGGATCGGGCTACGGTTAGGGCTAGGGCTACAGTTACAGTTAGTGTTAGGGCTATGGTTAGGTTGAGGACGAAGGCCAGGGCTAGGGCTAGGTTTAGGTCTATGTCTACGTTTAGGGCTAGGGATAGGGCTAGGGTTAGGGTTAGAGTTAGGTCTAGGTCTAGTGCAAGGGTTAGGCCTATGGCTAGGGTTAGGGTTAGGGTTAGGGTTAGGATTAGGGCTAGTGCTAGGGCTATGCTTAACGCTAAGGAAATTGTTCGGTTTAGGGCTAAGGCTAGTGTTCTGGATAGGGCTAGAGCTAGGGCTACGGCTAAGCTTATCTTTAGGGTTAGGTTTAGTGTTAGGTCTAGGCTAGGTTTAGATTTAGGGTTAGCGTTAATGTTAGGGCAAAGGCTAGGTCTAGGATTAGGGTTAAGTTTTGGATTACGGTGAGGGATAGGGTTAGGACCAGGGTTAGGGTTAGGTTTAGGGTTAGAGCTAGGGCTCGGGTCAGGGCTAGTGCTAGGTTTAGGGCTCAGGCTAGGGCCATGGCTAGGACTAGGGCTAGGTTTTGGTTAGGGCTAGTGCGAGCGCTAGGTCTAGGGTTGGGGCTCCGGCTAGGTTTAAGGTTAGGGAGGGGAACAGTTGGGGAATTGTGGGAGGGGACCCACCAAATTATGTCCTTCAGTCTTCATTGTGGAGGGTGCCAGTCGCCGTCTGGCTTCCCGTTGGGAGCTCATGTCCCCTAAGCTTAAAGTGCTGTGTTCCACCCCATTTTCCGGTTGGCGTACCAACCAACCTATGTGGCAGTCAAAACCCAGCAGCCTTGTTGTTCAGCGTGCATGCCCTATCCACTGAGCAAATCCGGATGGCAGCTCAGCTCAAGGTGTCGAGTTCAATCTTTAGTTGCTGGTGGGCAGAGCCCACCATTGAACAGGCAATCTTGTTATACCACCTGAGCCATCCTGCTAGTCTTTGGCAGCTCAGTGTTAGCTCTGCTCAGGCGCAGCATTCACTGCTCTGTATATGAATCAAACTGTTGTCCCTGTCGCTCAGAGCATGTGCTCTATGCCAACACTTAACCAACTGGGCCAGTAGGCTGGACAGATGTTCACACATTTACATCATAATGTTATATCCTAGGGCTGGCCTAGTGGTGTGTTGGTTAAGCGCTGGCTTGGGAAGCCATTGGCTCCGGTTAAGTCCCACATATTAGGGCCAGTGACACTGCTCTCAAACAAAAAAAAGAGAAGAGGAATACACAGATTACTTGATTTTTAAGCTATGAATAGGCAATATTCTCTTAGGACACAGAACGCACTAACCAAAAATAAAGAAAATAAAGAAGAAGTGTGTAGAAGCACTACCCAGAGCCTGGACTCAGTGCTTGTAAGAAAAGGGTTATGTCCCAAGACATAACCCTAACCGTTACCCTAACACTAAACCTAGCCCTAGTCCCAACCCTTCCACTAGCCCTAGCCGTAACCCTAACCATAGACCTAACCCTAGTCTTAGCCCTATCCATAACCATAGGCCTTTACCTAGCCCTAGCCGTAAACTTAACCCTAACCCTAACCCTAAACCGAACACTACCATAGCCCTCACCGTAGCCCTAATCCTAACCCTAGCCCTAGCCCTGTCCTATCCCTAACCTTAGCCCTAGCCCTAACCCTAGCCCCATCCCGGGTCCTAGCCCTATCCCTGGCCAGAGCACTGACTGTAGCACTAGCCCTAACCCTAATGCTAGCCATAGCCCCAGCTCTAACCCTAATCCTAGACTTAGCCCTCGTCAAAATTCTTCTTCATGGCTGAGCCTGAGGGCTTGGGAATCCCCTCAGCACTCACTAGTAATTCAGTCTCCTGAGCCCAGCAACAGTAGACTCTAGAGTAGCTAACTAATCTCCCCACAATATCCAGCAGGGCAGTGAGGCAGTTTAGAATCTCTCAGCTCACAATGGCTGTAACCAAGCAATGGTGCAAGGCTCAGAAGTGATGTCACTGCGCATGTCACAGAGGCCTTGTGGCCAAGGGCAAGGGCACCCAAGCTCAAGAACATGGCCCAGGCGTCTGAAATCTCAGGTTGCTTGTGGGCAGCTCTGGCTTCATTTTGCCTCATGATTTCATCCATTTATTCAATCTAGAATGCCCAGGAAAGATGTACCTTTCCATTCTTTGCCTTGGTACTGTATTCACTTGTCAATTTGTGACTACTGTACCGGTATTAGGACAGCTGATCCTTGATTTTCATACCCTGTTGTTGCAACTCACCTTCAATTTGTCACTTAAATCCTTCCATTGTCTTTCCAAAGGTGAGTTTGGATTAAGTTAATCAGTTCATGAATACAACACTAATATTGACAGTTCATTTTGGGCAGTGTCACATTTGTCTGTCTGACGATTTTACCAATATTTGAGTATTTCATCATATTTTTGTCCTTATAAAACTGCCTGGAATTTACCAACACCAAGAAGCATAGATCATAGAGACATAATACAATTTTTAAACTTAGACATCATTAGAAATTCCTAGAAAAATACATCAAGTGAAATAATTGAATTAAAGAAAGTATATGAAACCTTGGGGAAAAATCATGGAAGAGTCTAGCTAAAAATCAAGGATCAATCTTTAATGACTCTTACAGCTTTCTTAGGGTGAAACCCTTCTATTATAATATGTGAAGACTACGATTTGGTATTTATGCTTCTAAGTTTCATATACATCTGTAACTAAAATGCTAGGAAGTAGTAAATATTTCCCCTTAATACATACATAAGCTTGCCATCTAGTGGCAAAGAACCTACTGCCTTTCAAGCCTACCAATTCAGAAGGAAAGAATTCAGTTCTTGCTACTATGTTTTTCTGAGTTTTCAGAAATGGATTAGAGCAAAGAAAGATGATTTCTGGTGCTCTAGGAGACTGTGTCAGCCCTTTTCTTACAAGCACTGAGTCCAGGCTTTGGGTAGTGCTTCTACACACTTTTACCTCCTAAGCAGTACATATGGCTGCTTCCAAGTGGACGCAGGCTTAGACCTTTGAAATTTGAAGGTTTGTTTGAATATTCACTAGCAAATCAAAGACCAATTATGGAATACCTGATGGCCCAAATTTTAACTGATAAAAATGCACGATTTCCACTAGAATAATCGGGGTTCACTGCAGAAATTATATATATGTGTAAAGATTATGGTGCACACATGCAATTTGAATGTCAACTGTAACTGGAAAAAATGAATTAAGAATTAAGAAAACAAAGAAACAGTAGTCAATACACTAAAAACAAAGACATGCTTCCTTTGCTTGGAAATCCCATTTTACAATGTTATTTGAAACATCCAGTGAAAAATTCATTACATTAAGATATCTTTACTGAATTAAAAAGTGTTTTCATTTCTATTACACTGTTTAGAATCAAGCATAAAGTATAACTTTGCAGTAATTTGTTGCTTTTCATTTTTCATTAGCAGTTTATATCGGGATTCCAACTATTTTACATGTTATACTACAATGGAAAACTATTTTCATGGTACTTCCCCCATGCATTATGATTTACAATTTTGGCTATGCATTTCCTTTCCTTCCTTCTTTCTTTCTTTCTTTCTTTCTTTCTTTCTTTCTTTCTTTCTTTCTTTCTTTCTTTCTTTCTTTCTTTCTTTCTTTCTTTCTTTCTTGTCTTTCTTTCAATTTGGGAGTAGAGGGAGGAGAACAGTGTTGGAGAATTAGGGGAGTGGAACAGTGTTGGCAAATTGGGCAAGGGGAACAGCCAAATTGTTGTCTTTCAATCAAGTTGTGAAGGGTGCAACAAGATGAGCTCCAAGTCGAGTTCAGCTACTCAGCTCAAGGTGCTGTGTTCAATTAGTTTCAGGTAGGCATAGCCACCATCTCATGAGGGAGTCAAACTGGCAGCCTTGTTGTTAAGAATGTGTGCTCTATCATGAGCCACCCGGGCAGCAGCAGCTCAATTCAAGGTGTCAAGTTCAGTATTTAGCTTCGGGTGGGCATAGCCCACCATCTCCAACAGGCATACTTGTTGTTAGGACCACGTGCTCTCACCAGCTGAAACATCCTGCCTCCTCTTGGCAGCTCACCTCGGGTTCAGTGTCACTGGCCCACATGGGCAGCAAACAGGCGATCCTGGAGCACTTAACCAAGCGAGAAACTTGAACAGTATTGCTCTGCATTTTCTTAATGGTGTATTTGATGGACTGAGGTTGTTAAAATTTTGAAATCCAATTTTTCTCGTCCTCTTCCTCCTCCTCCTCCTCCTCCTGTTTCTTCTTCTTCTTCTTCTTCTTCTTCTTCTTCTTCTTCTTCTTCTTCTTCTTCTTCTTCTTCTTCTTCTTCTTCTTCTTCTTCTTCTCCTTCTCCTTCTCCTTCTCCTTCTTCTTTATTTTTTTTATTGGTTAGTGCTTTCTGTGTCCTAAGAGAATATTGCCTATTCCTAGATTAAAAATCAAGTAATCTGTGTATTCCTCTTCTCTTTTTTTTGTTTGAGAGCAGTGTCACTGGCCATAATATGTGGGACGTAACCGGGGCCAATGGCTTAGCAAGCCAGCGCTTAACCACCACGCCACTCAGCCAGCCCTAGGATATAACATTATGATGTAAAAGTGTGAACATCTGTCCAGCCTACTGGCTCAGTTGGTTAGGAGTTGGCATAGAGCACATGCTCTGAGCTACAGGGACACCAGTTTGATTCCCATACAGGGCAGTGAATGCTGCGCCTGAGCAGCGCTAGCACTGAGCTGCCAAAGAGTGGCAGGATGGCTCAGCTGGTATAACAACAAGATTGCCTGTTCAGTGGTGGGCTCTGCCCACCCGCAACTAAAGATTGAACTCAACACCTTGAGCTGAGCTGCCGTCCGGATTTGCTCAGTGGATAGGGCATGCACGCTGAACAACAAGGCTGCTGGGTTTTGACTCCCACATAGGGCGGTCGCTACGCCAACCGGCAAATGGGATGGAACACAGCACTTTAAGCTTAGGGGACATGAGCTCCCAACGGGAAGCCAGACGGCGACTGGCACCCTCCACAATGAAGATTGAAGGACAAAATTTGGCTGGTCCCCTCCCCCAATTGCCCAACTGTTCCCCTCCCTAACCTTAAGCCTAGCCTGAGCCCCAACCCTAGCCCTAGCGCTCGCACTAGCCCTAACCATAAACCTAGCCCTAGTCCTAGCCATGGCCCTAGCCTGAGCCCTAAAGCTAGCACTAGCCCTAACCCGAGCCCTAGCTCTAACCCTAAACCTAAGCCTAACCCTGGCCCTAACCCTAACCCTCACAGTAAACCTAAACCTAACCCTAATCCTAGCCCTAGCCTTTGCCCTAACACTAACCCTAACCCTAAAGCTAGCCTAGCCCTAACACTAAACCTAACCCTAACGATAACCCTAGCCCTAGCCCTATCCCGAACACTAGCCTTAGCCCTAAACTGAACAATTTCCCTAGCCTTAAGCGTAGCCCTAACACTAGCCCTAGTCCTAACCCTAACCATAACCCTAACCCTAGCCGTAGAACTAACCCTTGCACTAGACCTAGACCTAACTCTAACCCTAACCCTAGCCCTAGCCCTAGCCCTAAACGTAGACCTAGACCTAAACCTAGCCCTAGCCCTAGCCTTAGTCCTCAACCTAACCATAGCCCTAACACTAACTGTAACTGTAGCCCTAGCCCTAACCGTAGCCTGATCCCCAGACCTATGCCTAGCCCTAGCCTATCCCTAACCCTAACCCTAGCCCTAGTCCTAGACCTTGCCGCAGCCCTAATCCTACCCTAGAGCTAACCATAGCACTAGCCCTGTCCCGAGACATAACCCTAACCGTAACCCTAACACTAAACCTAGCCCTAGCCCTAACCCTAATACTAGCCCTGACCCTAGACCTAGAACTAGCCCTAACCCTAACCCAGCCGTAGCCCTTGCCCTAGACTTAACCATATACCTAGCCATAGTCCTAAACCTAAGCCTATCCCTAACACTAACCTTAACCCTAGCCCTAAACCTAAACCTAACCCTAACCCTAAACCTAATCCTAGAATTAAGCTTAGCACTAGCCCTAGCCCTGACACTAACACTAGCTATCGTGCTAGCCCTGGTCCAGCCCTAGCCCTAACCTTAACTCTAACCCTAACCCTAAACTTAACCCTAACCCTAGCCCTAGCCCTAAACCTATCCCTAGGCATAGCCCTAAACCTAACCCTAACACTAACCCAAGCCGTAACCCAAAACGTTGCCCTTGTCCTAGCCCTAGCCCTAGCATTAACCCTAACCCTAACCCTAAACCTCACACTAGCCATAACCCTAACCCTAACCCTAAACCTATCTCTAACCCTCACCCTAACTCTAACACTAAATCTAGCCCTAGTCCTAACCGTAGCACTAGCCCTAGCCCTAACCCTAACCATAGCCCTAACCCTAGTCTTAGCCCTATCCATAACCATAGGCCTTTACCTAGCCCTAGCCCTAGCCCTAGCCCTAAACTTAACCCTAACCCTAACCCTAAACCGAACACTACCATAGCCCTCACCGTAGCCCTAACCCTAACCCTAGCCCTAGCCCTGTCCTATCCCTAACCTTAGCCCTAGCCCTAACCCTAGCCCCATCCCTAGTCCTAGCCCTAGCCCTAGCCATAGCACTGACCCTAGCACTAGCCCTAGCCCTAATGCTAGCCATAGCCCCAGCACTAACCCTAACCCTAGACCTAGCGCTCGTCAAAATTCTTCTTCATGGCTGAGCCTGAGGGCTTGGGAATCCCCTCAGCACTCACTAGTAATTCAGTCTCCTGAGCCCAGCAACAGTAGACTCTAGAGTAGCTACCTAATCTCCCCACAATATCCCAGCAGGGCAGTGAGGCAGGTTAGAATCTCTCAGCTCACAATGGCTGTAACCAAGCAATGGTGCAAGGCTCAGAAGTGATGTCACTGCGCATGTCACAGAGGCCTTGTGGCCAAGGGCAAGGGCACCCAAGCTCAAGAACATGGCCCAGGCGTCTGAAATCTCAGGTTGCTTGTGGGCAGCTCTGGCTTCATTTTGCCTCATGATTTCATCCATTTATTCAATCTAGAATGCCCAGGAAAGATGTACCTTTCCATTCTTTGCCTTGGTACTGTATTCACTTGTCAATTTGTGACTACTGTACCGGTATTAGGACAGCTGATCCTTGATTTTCATACCCTGTTGTTGCAACTCACCTTCAATTTGTCACTTAAATCCTTCCATTGTCTTTCCAAAGGTGAGTTTGGATTAAGTTAATCAGTTCATGAATACAACACTAATATTGACAGTTCATTTTGGGCAGTGTCTCATTTGTCTGTCTGACGATTTTACCAATATTTGAGTATTTCATCATATTTTTGTCCTTATAAAACTGCCTGGAATTTACCAACACCAAGAAGCATAGAACATAGAGACATAATACAATTTTTAAACTTCGACATCATTAGAAATTCCTACAAAAATACATCAAGTGAAATAATTGAATTAAAGAAAGTATATGAAACCTTGGGGAAAAATCATGGAAGAGTCTAGCTAAAAATCAAGGATCAATCTTTAATGACTCTTACAGCTTTCTTAGGGTGAAACCCTTCTATTATAATATGTGAAGACTACGATTTGGTATTTATGCTTTTAAGTTTCATATACAACTGTAACTAAAATGCTAGGAAGTGGTAAATATTTCCCCTTAATACATACATAAGCCTGCCATCTAGTGACAAAGAACCTACTGCCTTTCAAGCCTACCAATTCAGAAGGAAAGAATTCAGTTCTTGCTACTATGTTTTTCTGAGTTTTCAGAAATGGATTAGAGCAAAGAAAGATGATTTCTGGTGCTCTAGGAGACTGTGTCAGCCCTTTTCTTACAAGCACTGAGTCCAGGCTTTGGGTAGTGCTTCTACACACTTTTACCTCCTAAGCAGTACATATGGCTGCTTCCAAGTGGACGCAGGGTTAGACCTTTGAAATTTGAAGGTTTGTTTGAATATTCACTAGCAAATCAAAGACCAATTATGGAATTCCTGATGGCCCAAATTTTAACTGATAAAAATGCACGATTTCCACTAGAGTAATCGGGGTTCACTGCAGAAATTATATATATGTGTAAAGATTATGGTGCACACATGCAATTTGAATGTCAACTGTAACTGGAAAAAATGAATTAAGAATTAAGAAAACAAAGAAACAGTAGTCAATACACTAAAAACAAAGACATGCTTCCTTTGCTTGGAAATCCCATTTTACAATGTTATTTGAAACATCCAGTGAAAAATTCATTACATTAAGATATCTTTACTGAATTAAAAAGTGTTTTCATTTCTATTACACTGTTTAGAATCAAGCATAAAGTATAACTTTGCAGTAATTTGTTGCTTTTCATTTTTCATTAGCAGTTTATATCTGGATTCCAACTATTTTACATGTTATACTACAATGGAAAACTATTTTCATGGTACTTCCCCCATGCATTATGATTTACAATGTTGGCTATGCATTTCCTTTCTTTCTTTCTTTCTTTCTTTCTTTCTTTCTTTCTTTCTTTCTTTCTTTCTTTCTTTCTTTCTTTCTTTCTTTCTTTCTTTCTTTCTGTCTTTCTTTCAATTTGGGAGTAGAGGGAGGAGAACAGTGTTGGAGTATTAGGGGAGTGGAACAGTGTTGGGAAATTGGGCAAGGGGAACAGCCAAATTGTTGTCTTTCAATCGTAGTTGTGAAGGGCGCAACAAGCTCAGCTCCAAGTCGAGTTCAGCTACTCAGCTCAAGGTGCTGTGTTCAATTAGTTGCAGGTAGGCATAGCCACCATCTCATGAGGGAGTCCAACTGGCAGCCTTGTTGTTAAGAATGTGTGCTCTATCATGAGCCACCCGGGCAGCAGCAGCTCAATTCAAGGTGTCAAGTTCAGTATTTAGCTTCGGGTGGGCATAGCCCACCATCTCCAACAGGCATACTT
>JAWWOG010000098.1:0-25000 GCA_033961575.1 Aselliscus stoliczkanus
CAAGGTGCCAAGTTCAGTATTTACCTGCGGGTGTGCATAGCCCACCATGTCCAACAGGCAACCCTGTTGTTAGGAGCATGTGCTCTCACCAGCTGAATCATCCTGCCACCTGTTGGCAGCTCAGTGACAGCTCAGCTCGGGCGCAGTGCCACTGGCCCACATGGGCATCAAACTGGCGATCCTGTTGCTCAGAGAGAGCTCCTAACCAACCAAGCCACTTGGACAGTAGTGCTCTGCATTTTCTTAATGGTGTATTGGATGGACTAAGGTTGTTAAAATTTTGAAATCCAATTTGTCTTCTCCTCCACCTCCTCCTTCTTCTTCTTCTTCTGCATCATCTTCTCCTTCTCCTTCTTTATTTTTTATTATTGTTTACTGCTTTATGTGTCATAAGAGAATATTGCCTAGTCCTAGATTACAAAACAATTATTCTGTGTATTCTTCTTCTCTTGCTTCTTTTCTTTTTGTGGGCAGTGTCACTGGCCCTCATATGTGGGTCATAACCGGGGCCACTGGCCTCCCAAGCCAGCCCTTAACAACCATGGAACTCGGCCGGCCCTAGGATACAACATTATGATCTAAAAATGTGAACATATGTCCAGCGACGTGGCTCAGTTGGTTAGGAGTTGGCTTAGAGCATATTCTCTGAGCAACAGGGACACCAGTTTGATTGCCATATGGGGCAGTGAATGCTGCACCCGAGCAGAGCTACCACTGAGCTGCAAGGCAGTGGCAGGATGGCTCAGCTGGTATAACAACAGGATTGCCTGTTCAATGGTGGGCTCTGCCCACCCGCAACTAAAGATTGAACTCGGCACCTTGAGTTGAGCTGCCGTCCGGATGGCTCAGTGGATAGGTTATGCACGCAAAACAACAAGGCTGCTGGGTTTTGACTCCCACATAGGACGGTGGCTACGTCCACTCGCAACTAAGATTGAACACAGCATTTTAAGCTTATTGGACATGAGCTGCCAAAAGGAAGCCAGATGGCGACTGGCAGCCTCCACAATGAAGATTGAAGAACAACAACTTGGCTGGTCCCCTACCCCAATTCCCCAATCAAATCTTTTAAAAATATAAAAATAAAAATGTGAACACCAAAATAAAAAGCTGTGTATACTTATTTTCATTTGTATTATTGATATTCAGCTAAATGCTTTAAACTTCTCACTAAAGTTCTCTATAGGGGGAATAATGAGTGGGCCTTTAAGTCTTTGTTTCTACTGCTCACAGATTAAGCCTGGGAACACGAACTAGATACCTTCCCCACCACGGAGGGAAGACAGCCCAAGGCCTTTGGCTGGGTTGGCCTCTACCTGGATGAAACCAGGCAGGTGAGCCCTTCTCCCAGGTCCCCCGCCTTCGCCCAGCCCGTCTGTGGCCAGTGGCCTCAAGAGGCCCTCTCACTGCTTCTTCCTGTCTCTGTCATTCAACATCTCTGGATGGATCAGGAGAAGCCTCCACATTTCTGGTACGTTCCCCATGCAGGCAGCTTTGTGCATTTTCCGGCGGTCCTTCTTTTGAATGCGGTGACTCGCTCTAGATTCAATCTTCTTGCCAACACCATGGCTCTGCAAGCTGTTTGAGGAGCTCTAGGACGATACGTGCCTCTGTCTCCCAAAGTCAAAAATCTTCTTCATTGCTGAGCATAAGGGCTTGGGAATCCCCTCAGCACTCACTAGTAATTCAGTTTCCTGAGCCCAACAACAGTAGACTCTAGAGTAGCTAACTCCTCTCCCCACAATATCCCAGCAGGGCAGTGAGGCAGTTTAGAATCTCTCAGCCCACAATGGCTGTAAGAAAGCAACAGTTCACGGGTCAGAGATGATGTCACTGTGCATGTCACAGAGGCCTTGTGGCCAAGGGCAAGTGCACCCAAGCTCAAGTGCTTGGCCCAGGTGTCTGAAATCTCAGGTTGCTTGTGGGCAGCTCTGGGTTCTTTTTGCCTCATGATTTCATCCCTTTATTCAAACTGTAATGCCCAGGAAAGAGGTAGCTTTCCATTCTTTGCCTTGGTACTCTATTCACTTGTCAATTTTTGACTACTGTACCGGTATTATGACAGTTGATCCTTGATTTGCATACCCTGTTGTTGCAACCCACCTTCAATTTGTCACTTAAATCCTTCAATTGTCTTTCCAAAGTTGAGTCTGGATTGTTAATCAGTTCATGCATACCACACTACTATTGACGATTCATTTTTGGCAGTGTCACAACATTTGTCTGTCTGATGATTTTGCCAATATTTGAGTATTTCATCCTATTTTAGTCCTTATAAAACTGCATGGAAATTACCAACACCAAGAAGCATAGACCATATAGACATACTACAATTATTAAACTTAGACATCATTAGAAGTTCTGAGAAAAATACATCAATTGAAATAATTGAATTAAAGAAACGATATGAACCCTTGGGGGAAAATCATGGAAGAGTATAGCTGAAAATGAAGGATCAATCTTTAATGACTCTTACAGCTTTCTTAGGGTGAAACCCTTACATTATAATATGTTAAGACTACGATGTGGAATTTATGCTTCTAAGTTATATAGACATCTGTACCTAAAATGCTATGAAGTAGTAAATATTTCCCCTTAATAAATACATAAGCTTGCCATCTAGCGGAAAAGAACCTACTGCCTTTCAAGCCTAGCATTTCAGAAGGAAAGAATTCAGTTCTTGCTACTATGGTTTTCTGAGTTTTCAGAAATGGATTAGAGCAAAGAAAGACTATTTCTGGTACTTGAGGAAACTGTTTTTACCCTTTTCTTACAAGCACTGATTCCAGGCTTTGGATAGTGCTTCTACACTGTTTTACATCCTAAGTAGCACATATGGCTGCTTCCAAGTGGAGGCAGGATTAGACCTTTGAAATTGGAAGGTTTGTTTGAATATTCACTAGCAAATCAAAGACCAATTATGGAATTCCTGATGGCCCAAATTTTAACTGATAAAAATGCATGATGTTCACTAGATTAATCGGGGTTCACTACAGAAATTATATATATATCTAACATTTATGCTGCATGCATGCAATTTGAATGTCAACTGAAACTGAAAAAAAATGAATTCAGAATTAAGAAAACAAAGAATTGTCAATACATTAAAAACAAAGACCTGCTTCTTTTGCTTGGAAATCCCATTTTACATTGTTATTTTAAACATCCAGTGAAAAATTCATTACATTGAGATACCTTTACTGAATTAAAAATTGTTTTCATTTCTATTATGCTGTGTAGAATCAAGCACACAGTATAACTTTGCAGTTATTTGTTGCTTTTATTTTTTCATTAGCAGTTTATGTCTGGAATCCAACTATTTTACATGTTATACTACAATGGAAAACTATTTTCATTGTCCTTACCCCATGCATTATCCTTTAAAATTTTGGCTATGCATTTTCTTTCTTTCTTTCTTTCTTTCTTTCTTTCTTTCTTTCTTTCTTTCTTTCTTTCTTTCTTTCTTTCTTTCTTTCTTTCTGTCTTTCAATAGGGGAGTTGGGTGAGGGAACAGTTTTGGAGAATTGGGACGTGGAACAGTGTTGAGGAATTGGGCAAGTGGAACAACCAAGTTGTTTTCTTTGAATCGTAGTTGTGATGTGTGCAACCAGGTCAGCTCCAAGTGGAGTTCAGCTGCTCAGCTGCAGGTGCTGTGTTCAATTAGTTGCATGTAGACATAGCTACCACCAACTCATGCAGGATTCAAACTGGCAGCCTTGGTGTTAAGAATGTGTGCTCTATCCTGATCCAGCTGGGCAGCAGCTGCTCAACTCAAGGTGCCAAGTTCAGTATTTAGCTTCGGGTGGGCATAGCCCACCATCTCCAACAGGCAACCCTGTTGTTAGGAGCATGTGCTCTCACCAGCTGAACCATCCTACCACCTGTTGGCAGCTCAGTGGCAGCTCAGCTCAGGCGCCATGCCACTGGCCCACATGGGCATCAAACTGGCTATCCTGTTGCTCAGAGCGAGCTCCTAACCAACCGAGCCTCTTGGACAGTAGTGCTCTGCATTTCCTTAATGGTGTATTGGATGGACTAAAGTTGTTAAAGTTTTGAAATCCAATTTGTCTTCTCCTCCACCTCCTCCTCCTTCTTCTTCTGCATCATCTTCTCCTTCTCCTTCTTTATTTTTTATTATTGTTTACTACCTTCTGTGTCATAAGAGAATATTGCCTATTTCTAGATTACAAATCAAGTAGTGTCTGTACACATTTTCTCTTGCTTTTTTTTTTGAGGGCAGTGTCACTGGCCCCCATACGTGGGTCGTAACTGGGGCCACTGGCTTTCCAAGCCAGAGCTTAGCCACCACGCCAGTCGCCCGTCCCTGCGATAGAAAATTATGATCTAAAATTGTGAACATGCGTCCAGCCAAGTGGCTCATTTGGTTAGCATTTAGCTTAGAGCACATGCTCTGAGTAACATGGACCCCAGTTTGATTCCCATATGGGGCCGTGAATGCTGTCCTCTAGCAGCGCTATCACTGAGCTGCCAGGCAGTCGCAGGATGTCTCAGCTGGTATAACAACAAGGTGGCCTGTACAATGGTGGGCTCCGCCCGCCTGCAGCTAAAGATTGAACTGGGCACATTGAGCTGAGGTGTTCTCCGGATTGCTTAGTGGATAGCGTATAGATGCTTAACAAGGCTGCTGGGTTTTGACTGCAACATACTACAGTGTGTACACCCACCTGCAACTAAGTTTGATCACAGCACTTTAAGCTGAGGGGAGATGAGCTGCCAACGGGAAGCCAGACGGCGACTGGCACCCTCCAAAATGAAGATTGAAGAACAAAAACTTGGCTGGTGCCTTCCCCCAAGTCCCCAACTGTTCCTCTCCCCTAATTCCCCAATAAAATGTTTCAAAAATATAAAAATATAAATGTGAACATCAAAAATATAATGCTGCATCTACATAGTTTCATTTCTACTATTTAAATTTAGTTAAACGCTTTAAACTTCTCACTAAAGTTCTCTATAGGGCGAATAATGAGTGGCCCCTTAAGTTTTTGTTTCTACTGCTCACAGAATCAGCCTGGGAACTGGACCTAGATAGCTACCCCTCCACTGAGGTAAGACAGCCCAACGCCTTCGGCTGGGTTGGCCTCTCCCTGGATGAAACCTGGCAGGTGAGCCCTTCTCCCAGATCCCCCGCCTCCCCCAGCACGTCTGTGGCCAGTGGCCTCAAGAGGCCCTCTCACCGTTTCTTGCTGTCTCTGTCATTCAACATCTCTGGATGGATCAGGAGAAGCCTCCACATTTCTGGTACGTTCCCCATGCAGGCAGCTTTGTGGATTTTCCGGCGGTCCTTCTTTTGAAGGCGGTAACTCGCTCTAGATTCAATCTTCTTGCCAACACCATGGCTCTGCAAGATGTTGGAGGAGCCCTAGGACAACACGTGCCTCTGTCTCCCAAAGTCAAAAATCTTCTTCATGGCTGAGCCTAAGGGCTTGGGAATCCCCTCAGCACTCACTAGTAATTCAGTTCCCTGAGCCCAACAACAGTAGACTCTAGACTAGCTAACTCCTCTCCCCACAGTATCCCAGCAGGGCAGTGAGGCAGTTTAGAATCTCTCAGCCCACAATGGCAGTAACCAAGCAACGGTGCACGTGTGAGAGGTGATGTCACTGCGCATGTCACAGAGGCCTTGTGGCCAAGGGCAAGGGCACTAAAGTGCCAGTGCATGGCCCAGGTGTCTGAAATCTCAGGTTGCTTGTGGGCAGCTCTGGGTTCATTTTGCCTCATGATTTCATCCATTTATTCAATCTAGAATGCCCAGGAGAGATGTACCTTTCCATTCTTTGCCTTGGTACTGTATTCACTTGTCATTTTGTGACTACTGTACCGGTATTATGACAGCTGATCCTTGATTTTCATACCCTGTTGTTGCAACCCACCTTCAATTTGTCACTGAAATCCTTCAATTGTCTTTCCAAAGGTGAGTCTGGATTAAGTTAATCAGTTCTTGAATACCACACTACTACTGACAATTCATTTTTGGCAGTGTCGCAATATTTGTCTGTCTGATGATTTTTCAAATATTTGAGTATTCCATTATATTTTTGCCCTAAAAAACTGCATGGAATTTACCAACACCAAGAAGCATAGATCGTATAGACATAATACAATTCTTAAACTTAGACATCGTTAGAAATTCTGAGAAATATACATCAAGTGAAATAATTGAATTAAACAAACTATATGAAACCTTCGGGGAAATCATGGAAGAGTATAGCTAAAAGTCAAGGATAAATTTGTATGACTCACACAGCTTTCTTAGGGTGAAATTCTTACATTACCATATGTTAAGACTATGATTTGGAATTTATGCTTTTAACTTCCATATACATGTGAACCTAAAATGCTATGAAGTAGTAAATATTTCCCCTCTGATAAATACACAAGCTTGCCATCTAGTGGAAAAGAACCTACTGCCTTTCATGCCTAGCATTTCAGAAGGAAAGAATTCAGTTCTTGCTACTATGTTTTTCTGAGGTTCCAGAAATCGATTACAGCAAACAAAGACTATTTCTGGTGCTCTAGGAGACTGTTTCAGCCCTTGTCTTACAAGCACTGAGTCCAGGCTTTCGGTAGTGCTTCTACACATTTTTGCCTCCTAAGTAGTACATATGCCTGCTTCCAAGTGGAGGCAGGGTTAGACCTTTGAAATTTGAAGGTTAGTTTGAATATTCACTAGCAAATCAAAGACCAATTATGGGATTCCTGATTGCCCAAACCTTAACTGATAAAAATTCATGATTTACACTAGATTAATCGGGGTTCACTGCAGAAATTATATATATGTCTAACCATTACGCTGCATGCATGCAATTTGAATGTCAACTGTAACTGAAAAAGAATGAATTAAGAATTAAGAAAACAAACAAAGAATAGTCAATACACAAAAAACAAAGACATGTTTCCTTTGCTTGGAAATCCCATTTTACGTTGTTATTTTAAACATCCAGTGAAAAATTCATTACATTAAGATATCTTTACTGAATTAAAAAGTGTTTTCATTTCTATTATGCTTTGTAGAATGAAGCATACAGTATAACTTTGAAGTTATTTTTTTGCTTTTATTTTTTTATGAGCAGTTTACATCTGGAATCCTACTATTTTACATGTTATACTACAATGGAAAACTATTTTCATTGTCCTTACCCCATGCATTATCCTTTAAAATTTTGGCTATGCATTTTCTCTCTTTCTTTCTTTCTTTCTTTCTTTCTTTCTTTCTTTCTTTCTTTCTTTCTTTCTTTCTTTCTTTTTCTTTCTTTCTTTCTTTCTTTCTTTCTTTCTTTCTTTCTTTCTTTCTTTCTTTCTTTCATTCTTTCTTTCTTTCTTTCTTTCTTTCTTTCTTATTTTTTCTTGTTTTCTTTCTTTCTTTCGTCTTTCAATTGGGGAGTTGGGGGAGGGTAACAGTGTTGGAGAATTGGGAAGTGGAACAGTGTTGGGGATTTGGGCAAGCGGAACACCCAAGTTGTTGTCTTTGAATCGTAGTTGTGATGTGTGCAACAAGGTCAGCTCCAAGTGGAGTTCAGCTGCTCAGCTGCAGGTGCTGTGTTCAATTAGGTGCAGGTAGACATAGCTACTACCAACTCATGCAGGAGTCAAACTGGCAGCCTTGTTGTTAAGAATGTGTGCTCTATCCTGATCCAGCCGGGCAGCAGCAGCTCAAGTCAAGGTGCCAAGTTCAGTATTTTGCTGTGGGTGGGCATAGCCCACCATGTCCTACAGGTAACCCTGTTGTTAGGAGCATGTGCTCTCACCAGCTGAACCATCCTGCCACCTGTTGGCCGCTCAGTGGCAACTCAGCTCGGGCGCAGTGCCACTGGACCACATGGGCATCAAACTGGCGATCCTGTTGCTCAGAGCGAGCTCCTAACCAACCGGGCCACTCGGACAGTAGTGCTCTGAATTTTCTTTATGGTGTATTGGATGGACTAAAGTTGTTAAAATTTTGAAATCCAATTTGTCTTTTCCTCCACCTCCTCCTTCTTCTTCTTACTTCTGCATCATCTATTCCTTCTCCTTCTTTATTTTTTAGTATTGTTTACTACTTTCTGTGTCATAAGAGAATATTGCCTATTCCTAGGTTACAAAACAATTATTCTGTGTATTCTTCTTCTCTTGCTTTATTTTTTTTTGAGGGCAGTGACACTGGCCCTCATATGTGGGACGTAACCAGAGTGACTGGCTTCCCAAGCCAGCCCTTAATCACGATGCCACTCGGCCAGCCCTAGCATACAACATTATGATCTGAAAATGTGAACATCTGTCCAGCCAAGTGGTTTAGTTGGTTAGGAGTTGGCTTAGAGCACATGCTCTGAGCAACAGGGACACCAGTTTGATTGCCATATGGGACAGGGAATGCTACGCCCGAGCAGAGCTACCACTGAGATGCCAGTCAGTGGCAGTATGGCTAAGCTGGTATAACAACAAGATTGCCTGTTCAATGGTGGGCTCCGCACACCCACCACTAAAGATTGAACTCAGCACCTTGAGCTGAGCTGCCGTCTGCATGGCTCAGTGGATAGGGCATGCACGCTTAACAACAAGGCTGCTGGGTTTTGCCTCACACATAGGACGGTGGCTACGCCCACCTGTAACTAAGATTGAACACAGCACTTTAAGCTTAGGGGACATGAGCTCCCAACAGGATGCCAGATGGCGTCTGGCACCCTTCACAATGAGGATTGAAGAACAACAACTTGGCTGGTCCCCTCCCCCAATTCGCCAATCAAATCTTTTAAAAATATAAAAATAAAAATGTGAACATCAAAAATAAAAGGCTGCGTATACTTATTTTCATTTCTACTATTGATATTCAGTTAAATGCTTTAAACTTCTCACTAAAGTTCTCTATAGGGGGAATAATCAGTGGGCTCTTAAATCTTTGTTTCTACTGCTCACAGATTCAGCCTGGGAACAGGAACTAGATAGCTTACAAACCACAGAGGGAAGACAGCCTAACGCCTTTGGCTGGGTTGGCCTCTACCTGGATGAAACCAGGCAGGTGAGCCCTTCTCCCAGGTCCCCTGCCCCCCCCACCCTTCTGTGGCCAGTGGCCTCAACAGGCCCTCTCACCAATTCTTCCTGTCTCTGTCGTTCAACATCTCTGGATGGATCAGAAGCCTCCACATTTCTGGTACGTTCCCCATGCAGGCAGCTTTGTGGAGTTTCCAGCGGTCCTTTTGAAGGCGGTAACTCGGTCTAGATTCAATCTTCTTGCCAACACCATAGCTCTGCAAGATGTTGGAGGAGCCCTAGGACAACACGAGCCTCTGTCTCCCAAAGTCAAAAATCTTCTTCATGGCGGAGCCCTAGGGCTTGGCAATCTCCTCAGCACTCACTAGTAATTCAGTTTCCTGAGCGCAACAACAGTAGACTCTAGAGTAGCTAACTCCTCTCCCCACAGTATCCCAGCAGGGCAGTGAGGCAGTTTAGAATCTCTCAGCCCACAATGGCTATAACCAAGCAACGGTGCAGGGCTCAGAGGTGATGTCACTGCGCATGTCACAGAGGCCTTGTGGCCAAGGGCAAGGGCACCCAAGCTCAAGTGCATGGCCCAGGTGTCTGAAATCTCAGGTTGCTTGTGGGCAGCTCTGGGTTCATTTTGCCTCATGATTTCATCCATTTATTCAAACTAGAATGCCCGGGAAAGGTGTAGCTTTCCATTCTTTGCCTTGGTACTGTATTCATTTCTCAATTTGTGACTAATGTACCGGTATTATGACAGCTGATCCTTGATTTTCATACCTGTTGTTGCAACCCGCCTTCTATTTGTCACTTGAATCCTTCAATTGTCTTTCCAAAGGTGATTCTGGATTAAGTTAATTAGTTCATGAATACCACACTACTATTGATGATTCATTTTTGGCAGTGTCACAACATTGGTCTGTCTGATGATTTTGCCAAGATTTGAGTATTTCATCATATTTTTGTCCTTATAAAACCGCATGGAATTTACCAACACCAAGAAGCATAGATCACAGAGACATAATACAATTATTAAACTTAGACATCATTAGAAATTCTGAGAAAAATACATCAAGTGAAATAACTGAATTAAAGAAACGATATGAAACCTTGGAGAAGATCATGGAAGAGTATAGCTAAAAATCAAGGATCAATCTTTAAGGACTCTTACAGCTTTCTTAGGGTGAACCCCTTACATTATCATATGTTTTATTATACTACGATTTGGTATTTATACCTCTCAGTTTCATATAGATCTGAAACTGAAATGCTATGAAGTAGTAAATATTTCCCCTGAATAAATAAATAAGCATGCCATCAAGTGGAAAGGATCCTACTGCTTTCAAGCCTACCAATTAAGAAGGTAAGAATTCAGTTCTTGCTACTATGTTTTTCTGAGTTTTCAGAAATTGTTTACAGCAAAGAAAGAGAATTTCCGGTGCTCTAGGAAATTGTTTCAGCCATTTTCTTATAAAGTTGCTGGGTTTTGACTTCCACAAAGTACGGTGGCTACGCCCAACCTCAACTAAGTTTGAACACAGCACTTTCAGCTTAGGGGACATGAGCTGCCAAGGGGAAGCCAGATGGCAACTGAAATCCTCCACAATGAAGACTGAAGAACAACAACTTGGCTGGTCCCCTCCCCCAATTCCCCAAATGTTCCCCTCCCCAAATTCCCCAATCAAATCTTTTGAAAATATAAAAATAAAAGTGTGAACATCAAAAATAAAATGCTGCGTATAGTTATTTTAATTTCTATTATTGATATTCAGTTAAATGCTTTAAACTACTCACTAAAGTTCTCTATAGGGGCAATAATGAGTGGGCCCTTAAGTTTTGTTTCTATTGCCCACAGAATCATCCTAGGAACTGGACCTAGAGAGCTTCCCCACCACGGAGTGAAGAAAGACCAACACCTTTGGCTGGGTTGGCCTGTACCTTGATGAGCCCAGTTAGGTGAGCCCTTCTCCCAGGTCCCCCACTGCACCCCAGCCTGACTGTGGCCATTGGTCCCCACAGGCCCTCTCACCTCTTCTTCCTACCTCTGTCATTCAACGTCTCTGGATGGATCAGAAGAAGCCTCCGGATTTCTGGTACGTTCCCCATGCAGGCAGCTTTGTGGATTTTCCGGTGGTCCTTCTTTTGAATGCGGTAACTCACTCTAGATTGAATCTTCTTGCCAACACCATGGCTCTGGAAGCTATTTGAGGAGCCAAAGGACGACATGTGCCTCTGTCTCCAAAGTCAAAAGTCTTCTTCATGGCTGAGCCTAAGGGCTTGGGAATCCCCTCAGCACTCACTAGTAATTTAGTTCCCCGAGCCCAACAACAGTAGACTCTAGAGTAGCTAACTCCTCTCCCCACAGTATCCCAGCAGGGCAGTGTGGCAGTTTAGAATCTCTCAGCCTGCAATGGCTGTAACCAAGGAACGGTGCACGGCTCAGAGGTGATGTCACTGCGCATGTCACAGAGGCCTTGTGGCAAAGTGCAAGGGTACCCAAGCACAAGTGCATGGCTCAAGTGTCTGAAATCTCAGGTTGCCTGTGGGCAGCTCTGGGTTCCTTTTGCGTCATGATTTCATCCATGTATTCCAACTAGAATGCCCAGGAAAGATGTACCTTTCCATTCTTTGCCTTGGTACTGTATTCACTTATCACTTTGTGACTACTGTACTGGTATTATGATGGCTGATCCTTGATTTTCATACCCTGTTGTTGCAACCCACCTTCAATTTGTCACCTAAATCCTTCAATTGTCTTTCAAAATGTGAGTCTGGATTAAGTTAATCAGTTCATGAATACCACACTACTATTGACAAATCATTTTTGGCAGTGTCACAACCTTTGTGTGTCTGACGATTTTGTCAATATTTGAGTATTTCACCATATTTTTGTCCTAATAAAACTGCATGGAATTTACCAACACCAAGAAGCATAGATCATATAGACATAGTAAAATTATTAAACTTAGACATCATTAGAAATTCTGAGAAAAATACATCAAATGAAATAATTGAATTTAAGAAACTATATGAAACCTTGGGGGAAAATCATGGAACATTATATTATATATCTAAAAATCAAGGATCAATCTTTAAGGACTCTTACAGCTTTCTCAGCGTGAAACCTTTATATTATAATATGTTAAGACTACGATTTGGAATTTATGCATCTAAGTTTCATATACATCTGAAATTAAAATGATATGAAGTAGGAAATATTTCCTCTTAATAAATACTTAAGCATTCCAACTAGTGGAAAAGAACCTACTGCCTTTCAAGCCTACCAATTCAGAAGGAATGAATTCAGTTCTTGCTACTATATGTTTCTGAGTTTTTAGAAATGGATTACAGCAAAGAAAGTCTATTTCTGGTGCTCGAGAAGACTGTTTCAGCCCTTTTCTTACAAGCACTGAGTCCAGGCTTTGGGTAGTGCTTCTAAACACTGTTACCACCTAAGCAGTACACATGGCTGCTTCAAAGTGGAGGCAGGGTTAGACCTTTGAAATTTGAAGGTTTGTTTGAATATTCACTAGCAAATCAAAGACCAATTATGGAATTCCTGATGGCCCAAATTTTAACTGATAAAAATGCACGATTTACACTAGATTAATCGGGGTTCATTGCAGAAATTATATATATGTGTAACAATTATGCTTCACACATGCAATTTGAATGTCAGCTGTAACTGAAAAAATAAATTAAGAATTAAGAAAACAAAGAAACAGGGCCGGTCGAGTGGCTCGGTGGTTAAGTGCTGGCCTGGGAAGCCAGCGGCCCCGGTTCGGTCCCACATATGAGGGCCAGTGACACTGCCCTCAAAAACAAAACAAAACAAAACAAAAAAGAAAACAAAGAAACAATATTAAATACACCAAAAACAAAGACAGGTTCCTTAGCTTGGAAATCCCATTTTACAATGTTATTTTAAACATCCAGTGAAAAATTCATTACATTAAGATGTCTTTACAGTATTAAAAAGTGTTTTCATTACTATTACACTGTGTAGAATCAAGCATAAAGTATAACTTTGCTGTTATCTGTTGCTTTTAATTTTTCATTCGCAGTTTATGTCTGGATTCCAACTATTTTACATGTTATACTACAATGGAAAACTGTTTTCATTGCACTTCCCCCAGGCATTATCATTTAGTATTTTGGCTATGCATTTCCTTTCTTTCTTTCTTTCTTTCTTTCTTTCTTTCTTTCTTTCTTTCTTTCTTTCTTTCTTTCTTTCTTTCTTTCTTTCTTTCTTTTTTTCTTTCTTTCTGCCTTTCTTTCTTTCTTCCTTTCTGTCTGTATTTCTTTCAATTTGGGAGTTGGGGGAGGGGAACGGTGTTGGAGAATAGGGAAGTGGAACAGTGTTGGGGAATTGGGCAAGGGGAACATCCAAGTTGTTGTCTTTCAATCATACATGTGAAGGGCACAAGAAGCTCAGCTCCAAGACGAGTTCAGCTACTCAGCTCAAGGTGCTATGTTCAATTAGTTGCAGGTAGTCATAGCCACCATCTCATGCGGGATTCAAACCTGCAGCCTTGTTGTTCAGAATGTGTGCTCTTTCCTGAGCCACCTGGGCAGCAGCAGCTCAACTCAAGGTGCCAAGTGCAGTATTTAGCTCTGGGTGGTCATAGCCCACCATCACCAAACAGCAACCTTGTTGTTAGGAGCATGTGCTCTCACCATCTGAACCATCCCGCCACCTGTTGGCAGCTCAGTGGCAGTTCAGCTCGTGCGCAGTGCCACTGTCCCACATGGGCCTCAAACAGGCCACCCTGTTGCTCAGAGCGAGCTCCCAACCAACCGAGCCGCAGGGACAGTATCTTTAATGACTCTTACAGCTTTCTTAGGGTGAAACCCTTACATTATAATATGTTAAGACAACGATTTGGAATTTATGCTTCTAAGTTTCCTATACATCTGATCTTAAAATGCTATGAAGTAGTAAATATTTCCCCTTAATAAATACATAAGCTTGCCATCTAGTGGAAAAGAACCTACTGCCTTTCAAGCATACCATTTCAGAAGGAGAATTCAGTTCTTGCTACTCTGTTTTTCTGAGTTTTCATAAATGGAATAGAGCAAAGAAAGACTATTTCTGGTACTCTAGGAAACTGTTTCAGCCCTTTTCTTACAAGCACTGAGTCCAGGCTTTGGGTAGTGCTTCTACACTGTTTTACATCCAAAGTAGCACATATGGTTGCTTCCAAGTGGAGGCAAGGTTAGACCTTTGAAATTTGAAGGTTTGTTTGAATATTCACTAGCAATTCAAAGACCAATTATGGAATTCCTCATGGTCCAAATTTTAACTGATGAAAATGCACAATTTACACTAGATTAATCGGAGTTCACTGCAGAAATTATATATATGACTAACCATTATGCTGCATGCATGCAATTTGAATGTCAACTGTAACTGAAAAAAATGAATTAAGAATTAAGAAAACAAAGAATAGTCAATACATGAAAAACAAAGATATGCTTCTTTTGCTTGGAAATCCCATTTTACATTGTTATTTTAAACATCCAGTGAAAAATTCATTACATTGAGATACCTTTACTGAATTAAAAAGTGTTTTCATTTGTATTATGCTGTGTAGAATCAAGCACACAGTATAACTTTGCAGTTATTTGTTGCTTTTATTTTTTCATTAGCAGTTTATGTCTGGAATCCAACTATTTTACATGTTATACTACAATGGAAAACTATTTTCATTGCCCTTACCCCATGCACTATCCTTTAAAATTTTGGCTATGCATTTTCTTTCTTTCTTTCTTTCTTTCTTTCTTTCTTTCTTTCTTTCTTTCTTTCTTTCTTTCTTTCTTTCTTTCCTTCTTTCTTTCTTTCTTTCTGTATTTCAATAGGGGAGTTGGGTGAGGGAACAGTTTTGGAGAATTGGGAAGTGGAACAGTGTTGAGGAATTGGGCAAGGGGAACAACCAAGTTGTTGTCTTTGAATCGTAGGTGTGATGTGTGCAACAAGGTCAGCTCCAAGTGGAGTTCAGCTGCTCAGCTGCAGGTGCTGTGTTCAATTAGTTGCAGGTAGACATAGCTACCACCAACTCATGCAGGATTCAAACTGGCAGCCTTGGTGTTAAGAATGTGTGCTCTATCCTGATCCAGCTGGGCAGCAGCTGCTCAACTCAAGGTGCCAAGTTCAGTATTTAGCTTCGGGTGGGCATAGCCCACCATCTCCAACAGGCAACCCTGTTGTTAGGAGCATGTGCTCTCACCAGCTGAACCATGCTACCACCTGTTGGCAGCTCAGTAGCAGCTGAGCTTGGGTGCAGTGCCACTGGCCCACATGGGCATCAAAGTGGCTATCCTGTTGCTCAGAGCGTGCTCCTAACCAACCGAGCCACTTGGACAGTAGTGCTCTGCATTTTCTTAATGGTGTATTGGATGGACTAAAGTTGTTAAAATTTTGAAATCCAATTTGTCTTCTCCTCCACCTCCTCCTTCTTCTTCCTCTTCTGCATCACCTTTTCCTTCTACTTCTTTATTTTTTATTATTGTTTACTACATTCTGTGTCATAAGAGAATATTGCCTATTCCTAGATTACAAAACAATTCGTCTGTGTATTCTTCTTCTCTTGCTTTTTTCTTTTTGGAGGGCAGTGTCACTGGACCTCATATGTGGGACTCAACCAGGGACACTGTCTTCCCAAGCCATCGCTTAACCACCATGCAACACAGCTGCCCCTAGGATACAACACTTTGATATAAAAATGTGAACATCTGTCCAGACAAGTGGCTCAGTTTGTTAGCAGTTGGCTTGGAGCACATGCTCTGAGCAACAGGGACACCAGTTTGATTGCCATGTGGGGCAGTGAATCCTGCGCCCGAGCAGAGCTACCACTGGGCTTCTAGGCATTGGCAGGATAGCTCAGCTGGTATAACAACAAGATTGCCTCTTCAATGGTGGGCTATGCCCACCCGCAACTAAAGATTGAACTCGGCACCAAGAGCTAGCTGCCGTCCGGATTGCTCAGTGGATAGGGCATGCACGCTTAACAACAATGCTGCTGCGTCTTGACTCCCACATAAGACGGTGGCTACACCCACCCACAACTAAGATTGAACACAGCACTTTAAGCTTAGGGGACATGAGCTGCCAACAGGAAGCCAGGCGGCAACTGGCTCCCTCCACAATGAAGATTGAAGAACAACAACTTGGCTGGTCCCCTCCCCGAATTCCCCAATCAAATCTTTTAAAAATATAAAAATAAAAATGTCTACATCAAAAATAAAATGCTGCATATACTTATTTTCATTTCTAATATTGATATTCGGTTAAATGCTTTAAACTTCTCACTAAAGTTCTCTATAGGGGGAATAATGAGTGGGCCCTAAAGTCTTTGTTTCTACTGCTCAGATTCAGCCTGGGAACAGGAACTAGATAGCTTCCAAACCACAGAGAGAAGACAGCCCAACGCCGTCGGTTGGGTTGGCCTCTACCTGGATGGAACCAGGCAGGTGAGCCCTTCTCCCTGGTCCCCCGCCTCCCCCCAGCCCGTCTGTGGCCAGTGGCCTCAACAGGCCCTCTCACCGCTTCTTGCTGTCTCTGTCATTCAACATCTCTGGATGGATCAGGAGAAGCCTCCACATTTCTGGTACGTTCCCCATGCAGGCAGCTTTGTGGGTTTTCCTGTGGCACTTCTTTTTAATGTGGTAACTCGCTCTATATACAATCTTCTTGCCAACACTATGGCTCTGCAAGCTGTTTGAGGAGCCCTAGGACGACACGTGCCTCTGTCTCCCAAAGTGAAAAATCTTCTTCATGGCGGAGCCTAAGGGCTTGGGAATCCCCTCAGCACTCACTAGTAATTCAGTTTCCTGAGCCCAACAACAGTAGACTCTAGAGTAGCTAACTCCTCTCCCCACAGTATCCCAGCAGGGCAGTGAGGCAGTTTAGAATCTCTCAGCCCACAATGGCTGTAAACAAGCAACGGTGCACGGGTCAGAGGTGATGTCACTGCGCATGTCACAGAGGCCTTGTGGCCAAGGGCAAGGGCACCCAAGCTCAAGTGCATGGCCCAGGAGTCTGAAATCTCAGGTTGCTTGTGGGCAGCTCTGGGTTCATTTTGCTTCATGATTTCATCCATTTATTCAAACTAGAATGCCCAGGAAAGATGTAGCTTTCCATTCTTTGCCTTGGTATTGTATTCACTTGTCAATTTGTGACTACTCTACCCGTATTATGACAGCTGATCCTTGATTTTCATACCCTGTTGTTGCAACCCACCTTCAATTTGTCACTTAAATCCTTCAATTGTCTTTCCAAAGGTGAGTCGGGATTAAGTTAATCAGTTCATGAATACCACACTACTATTAACGATTCATCTTTGGCAGTATCACAACATTTGTCTGTCAGATGATTTTGCCAATATTTGAGTATTTCATCCTATTTTTGTCCTTATAAAACTGCATAGAATTTACCAACACCAAGAAGCATAGATCATAGAGACGTACTACAATTATTAAACTTCGACATCATTAGAAGTTCTGAGAAAAATAGATCAAGTGAAATAATTGAATGAAATAAACGATATGAAGCCTTGGGAGAAAATCATGGAAAAGTATAGCTGAAAATGAAGGATCAATCTTTAATGAATCTTACAGCTTTCATAGGGTGAAACCCTTACATTATAATATGTTAAGACTATGATTTGGAATTTATGCTTCTATGTTTCATAGACATCTGAATCTAAAATGCTATGAAGTAGTAAATATTTCCCCTTAATATATACATAAACTTGCCATCTAGTGGAAAAGAACCTACTGCCTTTCAAGCCTACCATTTCAGAAGGAAAGAATTCAGTTCTTGCTACTATATTTTTCTGAGTTTTCAGAAATGGATTAGAGCAAAGAAAGAATATTTCTGGTACTCGAGGATACTGTTTTTTCCCTTTTCTTACAAGCACTGATTCCAGGCTTTGGCTAGTGCTTCTACACAGTTTTATACCTCCTAAGTAGTACATACGGCTGCGTCCAAGTGGAGGCAGTGTTAGACCTTTGAAATTTGAAGGTTTGTTTGAATATTCACTAGCAAATCAAAGACCACTTATGGAATTCCTGACGGCCCAAATTTTAACTGATAAAAATGCACGATGTTCACTAGATTAATCGGGGTTCACTGCATAAATTATATATATGACTAACCATTATGCTGCATGCATGCAATTTGAATGTCAACTGAAACTGAAAAAAATGAATTCAGAATTAAGAAAACAAACAAAGAATTGTCAATACATTAAAAACAAAGACCTGCTTCTTTTGCTTGGAAATCCCATTTTACATTGTTATTTTAAACATCCAGTGAAAAGTTCATTACAGTGAGATACATTTACTGAATAAAAAACTGTTTTCATTTCTATTATGCTGTGTAGAATCAAGCACACAGTATAACTTTGCAGTTATTTGTTGCTTTTATTTTTTCATTAGCAGTTTATGTCTGGAATCCAACTATTTTACATGTTATACTACAATGGAAAACTATTTTCATTGTCCTTACCCCATGCATTATCCTTTAAAATTTTGCCTATGCATTTTTTCTTTCTTTCTTTCTTTCTTTCTTTCTTTCTTTCTTTCTTTCTTTCTTTCTTTCTTTCTTTCTTTCTTTCTTTCTTTCTTTCTTTCTTTCTTTCTTTCTTTCTTTCTTTCTTTCTTTCTTTCTTTCTTTCTGTCTGTCTTTCAACAGGGGAGTTGGGTGAGGGAACAGTTTTGGAGAATCGGGAAGTGGAACAGTGTTGAGGAATTGGGCAAGGGGAACAACCAAGTTGTTGTCTTTGAATCGTAGTTGTGATGTGTGCAACAAGGTCAGCTCCAAGTGGAGTTCAGTTGCTCAGCTGCAGGTGCTGTGTTCAATTAGTTGCATGTAGATATAGCTACCACCAACTCATGCAGGATTCAAACTGGCAGCCTTGGTGTTAAGAATGTGTGCTCTATCCTGATCCAGCTGGGCAGCAGCTGCTCAACTCAAGGTGCCAAGTTCAGTATTTAGCTTCGGGTGGGCATAGCCCACCATCTCCAATAGGCAACCCTGTGGTTAGGAGCATGTGCTCTCACCAGCTGAACCATCCTAGCACCTGTTGGCAGCTCAGTGGCAGCTCAGCTTGGGCGCAGTGCCACTGGCCCACATGGGCATCAAAGTGGCTATCCTGTTCCTCAGAGCGTGCTCCTAACCAACCGAGCCACTTGGACAGTAGTGCTCTGCATTTTCTTAATGGTGTATTGCATGGACTAAAGTTGTTAAAATTTTGAAATCCAATTTGTCTTCTCCTCCACCTCCTCCTTCTTCTTCTTCTCCATCATCTTCTCCTTCTTCTTCTTTATTTTTTATTATTGTTTACTACCTTCTGTGTCATAAGAGAATATTGCCTATTACTAGATTACAAAACCAGTAGAGTCTGTACACATTTTCTCTTGCTTTTTTTTTGAGGGCAGTGTCACTGGCCCTCATATGTGGGATGCAACCGGGGCCACTGGCTTCCCAAGCCAGCGCTTAACCACCATGCAACTCGGCCAGCCCTAGGATACAACATTATGACCTAAAAATGTGAAGATGTGTCCAGCCAAGTGTCTCAGTCGGTTAGGAGTTGGCTTACAGCACATGCTTTGAGCAACAGGGACACCGGTTTGATTGCCATATGGGACAGTGAATGCTGCGCCCGCCCAGAGCTACCACTGAGCTGCCAGGCAGTGGCAGGATGGCTCAGCTGATATAACAACAAGATTGCCTGTTCAATGGTGGCCACCACCCACCCGCAATTAAAGATAGAACTCAGCACCTTGAGCTGAGCTGCTGTCCGGATGGCTAAGTGGATAGGGCATGCACGCTTAACAATAAGGCTGCTCGGTTTTGACTCCCACATAGGACGGTGGCTACGTCCACCCACAAGTAAGATTGAACACAGCACTTTAAGGTTAGGGGACATGAGCTGCCAACATGAAGCCAGACGGCAACTGGCACCCTCCACAATGAAGACTGAAGAACAACAACTTGGCTGGCCCCTCCCCCAATTCCCCAATCAAATCTTTTAAAAATATAAAAATAAAAATATGAACATCAAAAATAAAATGCTGCGTATACTTATTTTCATTTCTAGTATTGATATTCAGTTAAATGCTTTAAAGTTCTCACTAAAGTTCTCTATAGGGGGAATAATGAGTGGGCCCTTAAATCTTTGTTTCTACTGCTCACAGATTCAGCCTGGAAACAGGAACTAGATAGCTTCCCCACCACGGACGGAAGACAGCCCAACGCCTTTCGCTGGGTTGGCGTGTACCTGGATGAAACCAGGCAGGTGAGCCCTTCTCCCTGGTCCTCCGCCTCCCCCCAGCCCGTCTGTGGCCAGTGGCCTCAACAGGCCCTCTCACCGCTTCTTCCTGTCTCTGTCATTCAACATCTCTCGATGGATCAGGAGAAGCCTCCACATTTCTGGTACGTTCCCCATGCAGGCAGCTTTGTGGATTTTCGGCGGTCCTTCTTTTGAATGCGGTGACTCGCTCTAGATTCAATCTTCTTGCCAACACCATGACTCTGTAGGCTGTTTGAGGAGCCCTAGGATGACACGTGCCTCTGTCTCCCAAAGTCAAAAATCTTCTTCATGGCTGAGCCTAAGGGCTTGGGAATCCCTTCAGCACTCACTAGTAATTCAGTTTCCTGAGCCCCAAAACAGTAGACTCTAGAGTAGCTAACTCCTCCCCCACAGTATCGCAGCAGGGCAGTGAGGCAGTTTAGAATCTCTCAGCCCACAATGGCTGTAAGAAAGCAACAGTGCACGGGTCAGAGATGATGTCACTGCGCATGTAACAGAGGCCTTTTGGCCAAGGGCAAGTGCACCCAAGCTCAAGTGCTTGGCCCAGGTGTCTGAAATCTGAGGTTGCTTGTGGGCAGCTCTGGGTTCTTTTTGCCTCATGATTTCATCCCTTTATTCAAACTATAATGCCCAGGAAAGAGGTAGCTTTCCATTCTTTGCCTTGGTACTCTATTCACTTGTCAATTTTTGACTACTGTACCGGTATTATGACAGTTGATCCTTGATTTTCGTACCCTGTTGTTGCAACCCACCTTCAATTTGTCACCTAAATCCTTCAATTGTCTTTCCAAAGTTGAGTCTGGATTGTTAATCAGTTCATGCATACCACACTACTATTGACGATTCATTTTTGGCAGTGTCACAACATTGGTCTGTCTGATGATTTTGCCAATATTTGAGTATTTCATCCTATTTTAGTCCTTATAAAACTGCATGGAATTTACCAACACCAAGAAGCATAGACCATATAGACATACTACAATTATTAAACTTCGACATCATTAGAAGTTCTGAGAAAAATACATCAATTGAAATAATTGAATTAAAGAAACGATATGAACCCTTGGGGGAAAATCATGGAAGAGTATAGCTGAAAATGAACGATCAATCTTTAATGACTCTTACAGCTTTCTTAGGGTGAAACCCTTACATTATAATATGTTAAGACTACGATTTGGAATTTATGCTTCTAAGTTTCATAGACATCTGAACCTAAAATGCTATGAAGTAGTAAATATTTCCCCTTAATAAATACATAAGCTTGCCATCTAGTGGAAAAGAACCTACTGCCTTTCAAGCCTAGCATTTCAGAAGGAAAGAATTCAGTTCTTGCTACTATGTTTTTCTGAGTTTTCAGAAATGGATTAGAGCAAAGAAAGACTATTTCTGGTACTCGAGGAAACTGTTTTTATCCTTTTCTTACAAGCACTGATTCCAGGCTTTGGGTAGTGCTTCTACACTGTTTTACATCCTAAGTAGCACATATGGCTGCTTCCAAGTGGAGGCAGTATTAGACATTTGAAATTGGAAGGTTTGTTTGAATATTCACTCGCAAATCAAAGACCAATTATGGAATTCCTGATGGCCCACATTTTAACTGATAAAAATGCATAATGTTCACTAGATTAATCCGGGTTCACTGCAGAAATTATATATATGTCTAACCATTATGCTGCATGCATGCAATTTGAATGTCAACTGAAACTGAAAAAAATGAATTCAGAATTAAGAAAACAAAGAATTGTCAATACATTAAAAACAAAGACATGCTTCTTTTGCTTGGAAATCCCATTTTACATTGTTATTTTAAACATCCAGTGAAAAATTCATTACATTGACATACCTTTACTGAATTAAAAAATGTTTTCATTTCTATTATGCTCTGTAGAATCAAGCACACAGTATAACTTTGCAGTTATTTGTTGCTTTTATTTTTTCATTAGCAGTTTATGTCTGGAATCCAACTATTTTACATGTTATACTACAATGGAAAACTATTTTCATTGTCCTTACCCGATGCATTATCCTTTAAAATTTTGGCTATGCATTTTCTTTCTCTTTCTTTCTTTCTTTCTTTCTTTCTTTCTTTCTTTCTTTCTTTCTTTCTTTCTTTCTTTCTCTCTGTCTGTCTTTCAATAGGGGAGTTGGGTGAGGGAACAGTTTTGGAGAATTGGGAAGTGGAACAGTGTTGAGGAATTGGGCAAAGGGAACAACCAAGTTGTTGTCTTTGAATCGTAGGTGTGATGTGTGCAACAAGTTCAGCTCCAAGTGGAGCTCAGCTGCTCAGCTGCAGGTGCTGTGTTCAATTAGTTGCATGTAGTCATAGCTACCACCAACTCATGCAGGATTCAAACTGGCAGCCTTGGTGTTAAGAATGTGTGCTCTATCCTGATCCAGCTGGGCAGCAGCTGCTCAACTCAAGGTGCCAAGTTCAGTATTTAGCTTCGGGTGGGCATAGCCCACCATCTCCAACAGGCAACCCTGTTGTTAGGAGCATGTGCTCTCACCACCTGAACCATCCTACCACCTGTTGGCAGCTCAGTGGCAGCTCAGCTCGGGCACAGTGCCACTGGCCCACATGGGCATCAAACTGGCGATCCTGTTGCTCAGAGCGAGCTCCTAACCAACCGAGCCTCTTGGACAGTGTGCTCGGCATTTTCTTAATGGTGTATTGGATGGACTAAAGTTGTTAAAATTTTGAAATCCAATTTGTCTTCTCCTAAACCTCCTCCTCCTTCTTCTTCTGCATCATCTTCTCCTTCTCCTTCTTTATTTTTTATTATTGTTTACTACCTTCTGTGTCATAAGAGAATATTGCCTATTTCTAGATTACAAATCAAGTAGTGTCTGTACACATTTTCTCTTGCTTTTTTTTTTGAGGGCAGTGTCACTGGCCCCCATACGTGGGTCGTAACTGGGGCCACTGGCTTTCCAAGCCAGAGCTTAGCCACCACGCCAGTCGCCCGTCCCTGCGATAGAAAATTATGATCTAAAATTGTGAACATGCGTCCAGCCAAGTGGCTCATTTGGTTAGCATTTAGGTTAGAGCACATGCTCTGAGTAACATGGACCCCAGTTTGATTCCCATATGGGGCCGTGAATGCTGTCCTCTAGCAGCGCTATCACTGAGCTGCCAGGCAGTCGCAGGATGTCTCAGCTGGTATAACAACAAGATGGCCTGTACAATGGTGGGCTCCGCCCGCCTGCAGCTAAAGATTGAACTGGGCACCTTGAGCTGAGGTGTTCTCTGGATTGCTTAGTGGATAGCGCATAGACGCTTAACAACAAGGCTGCTGGGTTTTGACTGCAACATACTACAGTGTCTACACCCACCTGCAACTAAGTTTGATCACAGCACTTTAAGCTGAGGGGAGATGAGCTGCCAACGGGAAGCCAGACGGCGACTGGCACCCTCCAAAATGAAGATTGAAGAACAAAAACTTGGCTGGTGCCTTCCCCCAAGTCCCCAACTGTTCCTCTCCCCTAATTCCCCAATAAAATGTTTCAAAAATATAAAAATATAAATGTGAACATCAAAAATATAATGCTGCATCTACATATTTTCATTTCTACTATTTATATTTAGTTAAACGCTTTAAACTTCTCACTAAAGTTCTCTATAGGGCGAATAATGAGTGGCCCCTTAAGTTTTTGTTTCTACTGCTCACAGAATCAGCCTGGGAACTGGACCTAGATAGCTACCTCTCCACTGAGGTAAGACAGCCCAACGCCTTTGGCTGGGTTGGCCTCTCCCTGGATGAAACCTGGCAGGTGAGCCCTTCTCCCAGATCCCCCACCTCCCCCAGCACGTCTGTGGCCAGTGGCCTCAAGAGGCCCTCTCACCGCTTCTTGCTGTCTCTGTCATTCAACATCTCTGGATGGATCAGGAGAAGCCTCCACATTTCTGGTACGTTCCCCATGCAGGCAGCTTTGTGGATTTTCCGGCGGTCCTTCTTTTGAAGGCGGTAACTCGCTCTAGATTCAATCTTCTTGCCAACACCATGGCTCTGAAAGATGTTTGAGGAGCCCTAGGACAACACGTGCCTCTGTCTCCCAAAGTCAAAAATCTTCTTCATGGCTGAGCCTAAGGGCTTGGGAATCCCCTCAGCATTCACTAGTAATTCAGTTCCCTGAGCCCAACAACAGTAGACTCTAGACTAGCTAACTCCTCTCCCCACAGTATCCCAGCAGGGCAGTGAGGCAGTTTAGAATCTCTCAGCCCACAATGGCTGTAACCAAGCAACGGTGCACGTGTGAGAGGTGATGTCACTGCGCATGTCACAGAGGCCTTGTGGCCAAGGGCAAGGGCACTAAAGTGCCAGTGCATGGCCCAGGTGTCTGAAATCTCAGGTTGCTTGTGGGCAGCTCTGGGTTCATTTTGCCTCATGATTTCATCCATTTATTCAATCTAGAATGCCCAGGAGAGATGTACCTTTCCATTCTTTGCCTTGGTACTGTATTCACTTGTCATTTTGTGACTACTGTACCGGTATTATGACAGCTGATCCTTGATTTTCATACCCTGTTGTTGCAACCCACCTTCAATTTGTCACTGAAATCCTTCAATTGTCTTTCCAAAGGTGAGTCTGGATTAAGTTAATCAGTTCTTGAATACCACACTACTACTGACAATTCATTTTTGGCAGTGTCGCAATATTTGTCTGTCTGATGATTTTTCAAATATTTGAGTATTCCATTATATTTTTGCC
>JAWWOG010000099.1:0-25000 GCA_033961575.1 Aselliscus stoliczkanus
GCATCATCCTTTTAGTACGTCTTTATTAATGCCACAGTAAGATGTTCCAAGCTCACTTGCACTTTCTCTTTCCAAGCCCTAGAATCAGCCATTTCTCCAAGGAACTCTGATTCCTTTTACAGAAGAATAGTGTTTAGAAACGAGAATATGTGTGCTAAGTGCAATCAGTACTATTGAGGTGTCACTGCTCCCATTCCCTCTTTGGACAGGGATAGGGAAGGTTTGTACATGTATACACACACATGCATATACACATAAACATTTATATCTATGTGTATTTGCATGTATATCTACAATCCTAAAAACAAAAACCATTACATTCACAGTAACACCTCCAATTGCAATCCATCACCATGAAGTTCAATCTCATTTTCTCCCTGGACCTCATTATCCTTAATACATTTACTTATTTGATCAATTCCCTTCAATGCACCAATGTCCCTTACAACAATGATTTCCTTACCCCACTTGGACTGCAGGGCTGCTGCAGCTGAAAGCTACCACATGGATTTCCTCTTCATCCTACCCAGTCTATGACACCCTGAGCCAGGTCACCCTCATGCATGGGCACCCTGTTCACCCTGCTTAATATCCAGCACCCATAGCCCTTCTTCCTATACAGATGCTCATCTTACCTCACTCTGAGCCAGCATAGCTTTCCCTCTGCTTATCTCCACCTAATGGCTTTATGACTGAGTTGTTCTGGAAAACAAAGAATGTGGAAGAGGAAAAGAAGGGCTACCTCTACGTCATTATGGTTTCATTTTTTTATAATTATCTCTTTAATCCATGGGAATATGGTATGATTTAAAGACAATTTTACTTGTATCAAACCATTCTTTACTAAATAATTCTTTATATCCCATATAAATATCTTTTTGATTAGTATAATATGCAATGTTGAAAGAAATAACACTTTTTATTTTTCAAAAAAGTGATGCAAAGACAACCCCAGGGGCAAGAAAGCTAAGTTGTTTGAAATTCCATCTACAACTGACAGAAGAAAAATAAAGTTGAATTTTAACAAGGCTGAAATTTCCTTTTAAGAAGATTGTATGTAAAATCCAGTTTGGAAAGTTTTAAAATTAAATAGAGAAAGCTTCTCAAATGTGTTCTGATAGTTTTCATCCCACAAGACTATCATTGAAAAAAGGGCCCCAAGGTCAAGTATTTGGGGGAATTCTCAATAAAATAGACTCCTCTTAGACATTCACAGCAACCCTTCGCATAGTCCATAACTGACACACTCTGAGAAAAAAGATATAGTTTCTCTTTTCTTTCTAGGCACTATTTCAAATTTATTAAAGATATGTAGGCCTGGCTGAGTGGCACGGTGGTTAAGTGTTGGCTTGAAGCCAGCGGCCCCGGTTCGGGTGCCACATATGAGGGCCAGTGACACTGCCCTCAAAAAAAAAAGTAAAGAATAACATAAAAATCACCCGTGTATCCCCTACCCAGATGCATTCAATGTTAACATTTTGTCATACTAGCTTCAGTTAATTTTCTTTTGTCAAGGAATGAAACATTTTGGGGTCAGAAGCTTCTTTTTTTTGAGGGCAGTGTCAGTGGCCTTCATATGTGGGACCCGAACCGGGGCCACTGGCGTCCCAAGCCAGCGCTTAACCACCGCGCCACTCGGCCCTCCCAGAAGCTTCTTTTGTATGCCTCCTCAGTGGCATTCTCCCAAGCCCCTTCCTCCTAAGAGGTAACAAATACCTTGGACTGTAGTTTCCTGTCCGTATTTTCACACTTTTCCCATCTTTGTAGCTGGTATTGTTTTAGGTATGCTTAATATTTACAGAAGTGGTTGTGGTCTTATATTTTCTATGACTTGCTTTTGGGGGACACAAAATTTTCCTATGTAGACATATGTAGCCCTTACTTAAATATCTTGACTCATTTATATTGAGTAATTTTATGCCTATTTCACTATGGATTTCTATTATTTTGTTTTGGTTATTGTTTGCTGTTGTTCTCATTATATTTTGCTATTACAAAAAATTATTTGCCATGTATATCCTTCTAGGAAGATCCTTGTGTCCCGGTGCACTTGAGAGTTTCTCTTAGCCAGATACCTTCCAGTTGAATTGCTATGTTGTAGAATATGCATATCTTCTGACATACAATAACAAATTAATCCCCAAACACTTATAACATATTGTATTCCCAGCAGCCACTTTGATTCAAAATCTTTACCAATATTTGTTATTATCAAACGTTTTTTGAATTTGTTTATTGCTGCTAAATTTTTTGTTGTTGATTCTTTTTTCTTTTTTTTTTTTGAGGGCAGTGTCACTGGCCCTCATATGTGGGACCCGAACAGGGGCCGCTGGCTTCCCAAGCCAGCGCTTAACCACCACGCCACTCGGCCGGCCCTGTTGTTGATTCTTTAGGATTTTGTTTATGTAAGGTCATGCCATATGTAAATAGAGGTAGTAGTTTTGCCTTGCTACTTTAATTCCAATTAGTATGTCTTTTATTTCTTTTTCTTATCTAAATGCTGTGACTAGAATTTCCAGTAAAATCTTGAATGCAAATGGCAAAATCAAGCATCCTGTTCTTTTTCCTGACCTTATGGGGAAAGCTTTTAGTGCTTCACCGTTGAGTATAATGTTAGTTTTGGGTTTTTCATAAATGTCCTTTATCATGTTGAGGAAGATTTCTTCTATTTGTAACCTGCTGAGTGTTTTAATAATAAAGGATATTGGGGGGCCAGCCAAGTGGCTCAGTTGGTGAAGGGCTCACTCAAGAGTGCGGGCTCTGAGCAACAGGGTCAGCAGTTCGATTCCTGGCCCAAGCTGAGCTGCTGCTGAGCTACCAACAGGTGATGGGATCACTCAGCTAAAAAAATTAATTAATTAAAAAAAATAAAAAAATAAAAAATTAATTAATTAATTAACTAAAATAAAGCATATTGCATTTTGTCAAATGTTTTTTCTGTGTCAACTGAGATGGTTGTGTGTTTTTCCCCCCAATAATTTTGCTAATATAATTAATTGATTTTTGTAGGTTGAACCAGCCTTGCATTCCTAGGAAAATCATACTTCATCATGGTATATAATCCTTTTACTGTGCTGCTGGATTCAGTTTGTTTGCACTTTGTTGAGGGTTTTTACATCAATATTCTTAAGGGATATTCTACTGTAGTTTTCTTGTGATATCATGGTCTGCCTTTGATATCAGGTAATACTACCCTCATAAAATGAGTTAAGAAATGTTCCCTCTTCTATTTTTTGGAACAGTTTAGGAGAGAGAGAGAGAGAGAGAGAGAGAGATCCATTTTTCACTTAATTCCTGCTAATATTTTGTGACATGGCTGATACTGAACTCAGTCTTGGAAAGGCTGTTCTAAGGAATGAAAAACTTGCAACTTAAGAGGAAAACACTTTCAGTTGAAATGAATGACTGCAATAGGACTAGTCTATGTTTCCATCCAGAGATTTGCTTTTATTTTATCCCTTTTACCCATTCATCTTTTTTCTTTTTAGTAAAATCTGTACTAAAGATAAAGAAAAAGGTGTCATTTACTACCCTACAGGAGCTGTTTATTCAATTTAAATACAGTAGAGCTTGGCAAAGGTGTAGTGATAATAAGAACACATATTAGCTTAGGTCCTCTCGGTAGCAAATAACAAAAACTCAATCAAAGTTGGATACATAAAACCCAAAGACAAAAATAGAAACAGGCTCAGGAAACGTCTAGAAAGCAGACATGTCATTTCCAATAATGCAGTCATTGAACTGGTTTTCAACAAAGGCTGTCTTCCTAAGCAAACATTCAGAATTTAGTCTGTAGATTCAAACTGAACTCTGCATACATCACCACGCCCCCCCCCAGACATACACACAAAATGCAGATGAAAGGAAATATACATAAGTGGATGTTTTGTACCTGCAACGTGTATGCCAGACATTGGTGACTTTGGTAAGTCAGTCACTGATTCTGGGCACTCCAGCCTAAGACTCATTTCCCATTATTAGTGTTGCTGGTGTTAACTTGTCAAAGAGATACTCTACCATTCAGACTTCCAGAAACCCCATCTTGCTATCCAGACTGAAGTCCTAGTATCTGTATAATTTCATGGACTTAAACATTTCAGGTGAAGCTGAGGACCCCCTATATTTTAATCACTGCTCAATCCCATTCCCTTCACTTCTTCCCCAGAGGCAACTGCAATCCTGATTTTCAGGCCATGTTTCTATACTTTTACTAATTCACCTGCACCCACATTCACCAGGGCCCCACCTTACCCCACCCCCACATACCACAGTGATTATAAGGGGAAGAATTCTTTTGTGTTTTCCAGGGTCCCAAGGAGAACCTTCTCCCTCCATCCAGGAATATCCAGAGATGCATGTGGATGGGACATGGATCAGTGTAGAGGCTACTGGAGACCTGTTTTAAAACTTAAAAGGTGAAGGTTTTGCGTGCATGTGCACACACACACACACACAATCAATAAAAGGTCCTTTTATATTTAGGAACCAACAACTGTAATGGAAAAAATGGTAAAATTTGAAGGAAAGAACTCACATGAATGTTTTGCAAGGGCAGTACTGTCCTGTGCATGGTCAACAAGGTGGCCTGGGGAAGTCACCCCGTGCCTATGGGTCAGGCAGCCCAAGGTTATTTCTTTTTGTCGCCATCATGCAGGGTGAGCTTGTCAAAGACGTAGTCAGCCAGGCCGGATTCTGCAGCTCCCATCTTGTGGAGGTTGGTGATATTGCCCACAATGCTTTGATGGACTTCACCTGCTTTCAGGTAGTTATGCTCTAGGTAGTTGCACAGGTGGACGTCCCTCCTCTCGGCTGCCAGCTGGTGCAGATTGAGCAGGCTCTGGTTCAGGGTCCTGTCCAGGTGCAAAGCGCTTTTCAAGGCCTTCAGGCCATTCTCCCAGCGGTTGCAGTCTGGCTTCCTGATGTCACACAGGCGGATGCGCCCCCCCACGCAGGTTCTGCAGCCGCATCAGCATCTCCGCATGCTACCCGGCCTCCCTGGACTGCCGCAGGAAGGAGGGGGTGAAGTGCTTCAAGGCCAGGTCCTGGTGGTCCATGTAGAAGGCCAAGGACAGGTACACGTAGGAGGTGTAGAGCTCCAGGTTGATCATGCGGTTGACTGCGACCTCGCAGTTGGGGTGGTACTTGTTGTGCATTTGCAAGGGCTGCCCGGTGGTCGCAGGTGCCACAGGTGGCAGCACAGGCGTCATGGCATGCCCCCCTTGAGATTGAAGGCCAAGAGGTCATGGGGAAGTGGCTGCGGACCCAGTAGTGGCGGGGGCAATGGCGGCAGCTTCTGTGGCCTTGAGAGTCCCCGGGTTAGTAGACAAGGGCAACCAGAGGCTAGGTCATCAGCGATGGTGGCGGGTATCTTGGGGGGCTCCCCGATGGACTAGGATGGTGGCCAGAGGAGGTCGGGCTCCAGGGCTAGGCATCAACTTTTGAGATGTGATCATTAGGAGTGACTTTTACCCCCAGGAATGGTGGAGGCAGGGGGAGGGGGAGGGGTCCGAGAGGGTGGCACATGATGAACGTGTTGCAGGTTCCACCCCAGACTGACTGGGTGAGGGGTGCGACTCAGTGCTGAGTGTCTGGCATATATAATATTTAAAATGTTATTCATGGATAAAGTGCACCTGGTTTGAGTTCATCACCTGCATGATTTCTTTGAGCAACTTATTTGAATATTGTCTTAATGTGATTGTTTCATTAAATTGGCCCATTTGTGGTATCATTAGTTATGTTTAATATCACGAAGCTTTATTTGAATGACTTCAACTTCCTCACTCAGTTCCTAATCCTTATTAACTCCAGTGATCTCCACTTTTCTCCTTCTATTCAGTTCTCCTTCTAATCAGTTTCACACTTGCAGATGCCAGAGCACTGCCTCCAAAGTCTCAGTGATCTTTCCACCCCTCCATCTTTCACTCTTTTTGAACTTGTTCCTCACTCCCTTTATTCTGTCTCCTCTCTTAATCTTTCAGCACAGTCCCAGAAACACATTCCTCCCGCCCTGTCTGGACCCCAATATGGACAGTTTCAAGGATCTCATTACCTATATCATGGATTTCCTGGGCCCCTTCACTTTGCTTGCCAGTTTCCTTCAAGTACTATAGATTTCTGTTTTCTCTGGTAGGAAGCCAAAGGTTTAGGTGCATTCTAAGAGAAAGACTTAGCTTGTATTCCATTATAAATTTATCCTTTCCTACTTCATTGGCTAACAAGGACCCTTGGGACTAACCATTCCCATTCTTTCTATGGTATTTAGAACCAGAAAAGCAAACTTTGGAGGAATATAGCAAAAAGAGGTGCCATTTTCTAGTACTTTATTAGAGGCCTCTAGAGGAGAGAAATGGATTAAAAAGCTTTTCTCAAAACATGAGATTCAGATTGGTAACCACAGGGTAATCACACTCTGTTACTGATTGCAGAATGTTGGATTAGAAAATCAATGCTAATTCATTTGTTATAATTTTTATTTGTTACTAAGCATTATATTTATTGGTTAAGTATGCTCACTCACTAGCTATTTAAAATAATCCATTTCTATTTACATTTCATCTTTCTCTTTCTATTTCATATCTCCATTAAATTCCTTCAAAACATCCCAGCAGCTGACTTTTGCCCAATCAGAGCCAGGGTTCACCTTTTTGAACCTGTGCATTGCACTAATACAAAGCAGAAGACTCTGTTCAAATTTACTGCCCTTTTTAGAATAATTCTAGAAATCTGTTTGACTTTTCAGACCATGGGCCATATCAGTTTGTATTATTGGTACTTAATTGATTAAATCTTAGTCCATTAGGACTGAGATTTCTGTTAAACGAGGCTTGTAGGATCTCTTCCCTACTGACGTCTTGCAGCAAACTGTCACATTATCATCACTCATAGAGCTTGTAAACTTCACATTTATTAATTACCATATAGACTAATGGTTAAATGCACAAGTCCTCGAGTTCTACTGCATGTGTTTAAATTTAAGTTTAGCCACTTACTAAGCTGTTAGGGAATTCATGTCTCTCTCTCAGTTCACTGTGATCATCTGTGAAATGGGGTAAAATAGCACTACCTCTGGTGTTGTGAGGAGGAAAAGAGGTAATTCATGTAACTGTCTTAACCTCATGCCTAATACACAGTGCGTTCTCAATAAATGCAAGCTGTTTTTATTAGTGGATGCAAGTAGTGATACTCTAAAAGCTTTCTTATATAAAGAGTTGCCATTAAGGCTGCCTTAGTTTTTTTTTGTTGTTGTTTTTTAAGATTAGATTTACCTATAAATTTCTTACAGATTCAAATTACAGCAGAAATAATTTTTTTCTAGTTTTGAAAAGATGTTTTTAAACTAACCCCTTACAATACTGTTGTGTGATCCACACTGGTGAAACATACCTTCAAGGGCCTCCTCTGTTTCCAGGCAGCAACAGCATAAAATATGTAAACAGATGAGTAACATTATTTACTAAAGTTTAATCTGTTAATCATTATATTGCTGCTCTTCCTCAAATTCTCTCTCCCTCTCAGGTAAAATCCCTCATTATCTGGAAGAGGAAGTTCTTTAACACATTATTTGGTCAGCATAATTTACCTGGATGATTGTCATTATAATTATGCTTTAGATTTGGTTAGAGTCTACTGTGCTGAGCAGAAGAATAGCTGGCCTAAATTCTTCCTCGTACCTTATTAAAAATGGCTTCATTCTTATTTGGGCAAATTTCTTGAATGACTGTGTAGTATACCTCTTTATAAAGTGGAGAGTGATAAATGAAAACACTGCCTAGCTGTTCTCCTGATTTAATTGCCTATAAAAATCTCATATTAGACTTGTATTTTACTTTTAGAAAATTGGCAAAGTGCTAATATATTTCTTTTAACTGGACCATGTCTATGTCTTATTTAACTTTGATTCCCCAGCATTTATTTTATTTATTTTATTTTATTTTTTTTGAGGGCAGTGTCACTGGCCCTCATATGTGGGACCGAACTGGGGCCGCTGGCTTCCCAGGCCAGCGCTTAACCACCGCGCCACTCGGCCGGCCCTCCCCAGCATTTATTTATTGAGAATAAATGCTTATTCAGGGACACTCGAGCCTGCGGTGGGGCGGGTGGCAGAGTCCACCCCTGCCTCTTGCTGCCACGGACCCCCGCTTCCTTCCCCGCGCCCTCCCGGTGGCCAGGGAGCAGAGCTCAACCCCCAAACCACGAGACATCAAGCCTGGACTGCTTGGGCCTTGCAAGCACCGGTGTGCAGAGCCCAGTCGAACCCCTTCCTCATGACCTTCCTACCCTGTTGCTCTGTTGCACCCCATGTGTGTGCAAGGACAAGACTGGAGCTCCCAGCTGTTTCTAAGGAGGGGGAAGGCAGGAAGAAAGCCAGGCAGAATGAAGCCCCGGCTGGCCCGGGTCCTGGGGCCTAGCCCCGAGTGATGTATGCATGGCAGAACCTCCATGAGCCAGAGGTGAAGATGGAAGGCTTAACACTGAGCGATGCAGAACCAAAATACTACTCGGATCTTCTCCTACTGCCACATGGAGAGCACCAAGAAGGTGGCGGCCAACGGACGGGTGCTGGAGCTGTTTCTAGCCACACAGCTGCCCAGCAATTTGGTCCAGCAGGTTATGAAGCTTTGTGGTGCCACAAGACTTGGTTATTTTGGAAGAAGTCAGTTCTGTATTGTTTTGAAACTGGTAGCTGTTACCCAGTGTGGTTCCCCTTTCAGTGGAAAATATTAATATAGTCAAGGACCTTCCTCTGCCAAGATTTGTTGCTTCAAAGAATGAACAGGAATCTCATCATGCAGCCTCATGGTCTTCAGATTCTGAAAATCAATGGTCTTATTCTGGTGTAATTCCTCCACCACCTGGCAGCAGACAAGTGGAAAGGGAATCCCTAAGCCATGACACTGTCTAGTCTAATACTGGTGATCAATAGGAAACTGCATCTCCAGTCCCCACCAACTTCTTCACGCATGTGGAGGAAGCACAACTGTCACTCCAGGGCAGGAAATAGTGGGAAGCCTCATGCAGGAACAGGGCCATTTTGGTCTCCCTTTGGTGAAGCACAATCAGGTTCTTCTGCTGGTGATGAAGCATGGTCAGGGCATTCCCCACCTCCTCTTCAAGAACACTGGGTCAGTTTTGCAGATATTCCATAGACCAGTGCTCTTTTAACAGTGCATCCTGCTGCTGTCCAAGACCAGACAATACAAACTGTAGCATCAGCTATAACTGCCAATGAAATTCGTAGGCAATCCAGTCATTATGATCCCTGGAAAATAACAGATGAACAATGACAGTATTATGTACATCAACTTAAAATTATTCAGCCTGATCCAAATGGATTTATTCCAGGATCTGCAGCTAAAGAGTTTTTGTTTGTTTGTTTGATTTTGTCTTTGTTTTTATCAAATCAAAGCTTCCTATACTTCAAATTTCTCATGTTTGGGAACTCTCAGGCTTTAGTAAAAATGGAGCATTGACATAGGATGAATTTATGCTGCTTTACACCTGGTAGTTGCTAGAAAGAATAGCTATGACTTACCAGAAAAACTCCCTGAAAGTTTAATGCCCAAAATGATTTGGAAGATTCAGCAGACATTGGTGAATCAGACAGGTGAGGGAGGTGATTCAGGCTCTCCTGCAGAAGCACCTCCAAGCAAGTCACTGTCAATGCCGTCGCTAAGCCAGACTTGGCTGGAGATGAAACAGAGCAGTGAGCAGTGGGAGACATTTAGTGAACGCTCTTCAAGCTCACAGACTCTGACCCATTTTGATCCCAACATTGCACCAGTTGACCCTGAGACTGCTATTCTTCGTCCAGTTTCCATAGTTCCCTTTCAGATTACTCCAAGCAAAATTCACATTCAGGAAATGGAACATAAACTGGCAGTGATCATGCAAATCCCACTAGCCTATTACTTGTGAAAACATCCGACCTTTCAGAAGAAAATAAGATAAATTCATTGTAAAATTTGCATCGAGAAATACTATTGCCAATGGTTACGGAGTTCAGATTCATTCACTTCAGACTCAGAACAGATCAGGAACAATGGAACTCATCAAAGATTGGACTCAGGAACGTCAGCTGCTAAGATTGCATCTCCTCTTCCCCTCTAAGGCTACATCCCTCTTCTTCTAGATCATCATCATTAGATACGAATTGGACCTGTATGGTCACCATGGGACAACAGGCTGGAGCTAGAGCCCCATCCTCCTGCAGTGCCTCCAAGACCACAGCCCTCACAGGCTCCTGGTCCCCTCGTGCATTGCCCAGTAGATGCCAGTAGCCTAATAACTCACACTAGTACCTCACCTCAGCAGATATCAGAACAACCCAATTTTGCAAATTTCAGCCAATTTGAAGTATTTGCTGCATCAAATGTAAAGAAGAAGGCGATGAAGCTGAGAAACATCCAGAGGTCTTGCCAGCTTCTGATCCTGCAAGGTCTCTTTGAGTTGCCAAAACAGATTGTAAAACAGAAGAAAAGACAGCTGCTAGTGCTCCCACCAAAGTGAGCAAAAGTACACCAACTCTTGCTCCACTACGTAAACCTGTTCAAAGAAAAAAATTAAGATCCAAAGATGAATTAAGGCCAGATGTTGAAAAATGTGCACAAAAGAAAGGTGTCTTAGCTCCTGTTCTTGCATCACAGCCTTATACATGCCTAGGTCTGTTGTGAAACATAAGAAAGCTATTCAGGCATCTATTAGATGCAGCACAGAAACCAACATAGTTTTGCCAGATTGAATAGTGAATTGCAGCAACAATTAAAGGATGTTCTTGTGGAGAGAATTTCCCTGGAGTTCAACTAGAATGACTTCCACCATTCTCTCAACTATAAGCCAGTTGCCATTCACTGTGAACATACCAATTTTTAAGCAGTTTTGGGTTCAAGCCAATTTGAAGACTCAAACTTTCAGCTCACTGCTTAATTTAACATTAAATTTTAATATTGTTTTGCCCTATATGTTCACCCTTGTATTTAAGTATCTTTTATTTTTTATTTCAACAATAAATGGGTCAGGATGACTTTTTTTCTGGGGGGAGAAAAGAATAAATGCTTGTTGGGGACACGCAGTACCTCTTGCAAGTGGCCCCAAGCCTGTCGCTAATGGCAGCCAGCCTCACTTCACAGCATAATCACTCCCAGGCACCTCCAAGTCCAGCACAGGCAGCTACCAACAGCAGATCATTTTGTAGTCCTTAACAGGTGGCCCCAGGCTGCACATAGGCAGCAGCTGACCTGGGCCTGCACCAGAGCCCCACCCAAGTGGCCCAGAAATAAGACTCCTGGTGGCCGGCTTCAGACCACACCAGGGTACCACCCTATTAGTCCGCAAAACAACACACCCAAAGGGTGTCTTGGCAGGCACCAGAGTCCCACTAAAGCAAATCCTACTCTGGGGGGGTCAGCACCCACACAACAGCAAGTCCACTGTAGTCACAGCCAGTCTGCCAGATGGTCAATCCCACCCACTAACATGCCAGCAGAAATCAAGGTTCAAGTACAGCAAGAGGACACACACAACCCACAGAAGAGAAAAACATGGAGCACCCAGCTCAGGTGACCAGAGAGACTATGCCACTGGGCCCAGCAAAACACCTAACACATAAGACCACACTGCCAACACTGGGAGACATAGCAGATCTACCTAATGAATAGAAGCAAATACAGAAAGGCAGCCAAAATGGGGAAACAAAGAAATACGTCCCAGGGCCAGCCGAGTGGCGCGGTGGTTAAGCGCTGGTTTGGGAAGCCAGCGGCCCCGGTTCAGGTCCCACATATGAGGGCCAGTGATACTGCCCTCAAAAAAAATATATGTCCCAAATGAAAGAATAGAACAAAACTCCAGAAAAAGAACTAAACAAAATGGAGGAAAGCAATCTAGCAGATACAGAGTTCAAAACACTGGTTATAAGGATGCTCAATGATCTTAGGGGAAGAAGAGATGAACTCAGTGAGAAGTTACACAAAGATATAGAAATCATGAAAAAGAACCAGTCAAAAATGAAGAATACTATAACTGCAATAAAGAATACATTAGATGAAATCAACAGCACTGGATGAAACAGAGGATCAAATCAACAATATGGAAGACAAGGTAGCTTAAAACACCCAATCAGAACAGAAGAAAAGGATTTCAAAAAACAAGGATTATTGAAGGAACTTCTGGGACAACATCAAGCATAACAACATTCACATAATAGTGGTGGTGGAAGGAGAAGGTAGAGCCAAGGATTAAAAATCTGTTTAAAGAAATAATGTTGGAAAACTTCCCTAACCTGGTAAAAGAAACAAACATACAAGCACGGAAAGTCCCGAAGAAGATGAATCCAAACAGGCCACACCAGAAACATCATAATTAAAATGCCAAAGGTTAAAGACAAAGAGAGAAACTTAAAACCAGCAAGAGAAAAAGTTAGTTACCTACAAGGTAGCAGGATTCAAAACTAATACTCAGGAATCCATTGCAGTTTTATACACCAATAATGAAATATCAGAAAGACAAATGAAGAAAACACCCCATTTACAATTGCATAAAAAGTTGCAGCAATAAATTTAACCAGGAAGGTAAAGACCTATGCTTGGAAAATTATAAGAAATTGAAGAAAGAAAGTGAAGCTGATACAAATAAAAAGGAACACATTCTGTGCTCATGAATATGAAGAATATATGTTAAAATGTCCACACTACCCAAAGCATGTAGGTTCAATGCAATCCATACCAAAATACCAATAGCATGTTTCATGGACCTAGAACACATCATCCTAAAATTTATATGGAACCACAAACCACTCGAACACCAAGCAATCTCGAGAAAGAAGAACAAGGTTAGAGATATAAGAGGTCACACAATTAAGTTCGCAAATTCATCCTAGGAAAAGTGCTACAAACTTCATTGCTGAAGATCACTATGGTCACTTTCAAAGCACTCCCCTTGGGAACCTATGCACCAAAGTCAGCACCTAGTCCACCCTTCAAAGCAGTTTTGGAACTCTTTTTCTGGAATGGCCATCAGAGCTGTTATATTACCCTTTATGTCCTGAATATCATCAAAATGTCTTCCTTTCAATATTCCTTTATCTTTGGGTAAAGAAAGAAATCAATGGGGTCCAGATCAGGTGAGTAGGGAGGATGTTCCAATACAGTTATTTGTTTACTGGCTAAAAACTCCCTCACAGACAGTGCCGTGTGAGCTGGCGCATTGTTGTGATGCAAGAGCCATGAGTTGTTGGCAAAAAATTCAGGTTGTCTAACTTTTTCACACAGCCTTTTCAGCACTTCCAAATAGTAAACTTCGTTAACTGTTTGTCCAGCTACTAGAAATTCATAATGAATAATCCCTCTGATATCCATAAAAGGTTAGCAACATTGTTGCAACAAGTTCATAAACTTAACTGTCAAACCTCGTACATCATCACATTACCTAATGTCAAACTACACTACAAGGCTCTAGTAATCAAAACAGCATGATACCTGCATAAAATTAGACACATAGATCAATTGAACAGAACAGAAAACCCAGAAATGAACCCATGCCTCTATGGTCAATTTATCTATGACAAAAGGGGCAAGAGTATCCAGTGGGGTAAAGACAGTATCATCAATAAATGTTGCTGGAAAAATTGGACAGACACATGAAAAAAGAAATGAACTTAGATCACCTTCTTACACCACATATAAGAATAAACTCAAAATGGATTAAAGTCTTAAATGTAACATCCCAAACCATAAAACCCCTTGAAAAAAACACAGGCAGTAATCTCTTTGACATTGCTCTTAGTAATATTTTTGTGGTGATGTCTCCTTGGGAAAGGGCAACAAAAGAAACAATAAACATTTGGGACTACATCAAACTAAAATGTTTTTGCACGGCAAAGGGAACCATCAACAAAACTAAATGTAACCATCAACAAAACGAAAGGGAACCGTCAACAAAACGAACTGAATGGGAGAAGATATTTGCCAATGATACATATAATAGGGTGTTAGTATTGAAAATATGTAAAGACCTCATACAACTTAGAACAAACAAAAATATGTTTAGGAAATGGGCAGAAGACCTGAATAGACATTTCTCTAAAGAGGACTATTAGAGCTCCATTTCTCTAAAGAGGACCATTAGATGGCCAATAGACACATGAAAAGATGCTCAAGGCCACTAAAGGTCAGAGAAATGCAAGTTAAACCCACACTGACATCTGAACTACACCCATCAGAATGGCTATCATCAATAAATCAACAAACAACAGGTGTTGCCGAGGATATGGCAAAAAGGGCACACTCGTGCACTGTTGGTGGGATTGCAAATTGGCGCAGCCACTATGCAAAACAGTATGCAGTTTCCTTAAAAAATTAAAAATACAACTACCATATGATCCAGAAATCCCACATTTGTGTATTTATCCAAAAAACACAAACACAAATATGAAAAGATATATGCATCCCTATGTTCATGGCATCACTATTTACAATATCCAAGATATGGAAGCAACTTACATGTCCATCAGTAGATGAATGGATAAAGAAGAGGTGGTACATATATGGAATAGTACTCAGCCATAAAATAGAATGAAATGCTACCATTTGTGACAATATGGTTGTACCTAGAGGCTCTGATGCCAAGGGCAATAAGACAGACACAGAAAGATATATACCACATGATTACACATATATGTGCAGACAAAATAATAAAATAAACAGGAACACACTCATACATACCGGAGAAAATATGATGATTGTCAGATGGAATGGGGTTGGCAGGGCTGGGTGAAAAATGTGAAGGGATTAAGAAGTACAACTTGGTAATAAAAGAAGAGTACCACGGATGTAAAGTACAGCATAAGAAAATGTTGTAATAACTCTGTATGGTATTACCGGGGAACTAGACATAACAGAGATCACCTCAATAGTTATATCAATATCAAAACACTATGTTATACACCTGAAAATATGCACACACAAAACACATGAAATTAAACATATATAAGAGGATGTGTTGTACCTGCAAATGCATGACAAGCATTGGTGATTATAGTCAGTCACTGTCTATGGGAAAGCTAGTATAAGGCGAAGTCCCATTATCAGTGCTCCTCAGTGTTACCTTATCAAGGAGACAATCTACTGCTCAGAATTCCAAAATCCCGTTTGCTACCCAGAATGAACTACTATCTGCATAATTTCATGGGCCTAAACATTTCAGGTGAAGCTGAGGACCCCCTATAATTTAATCGGTGCCCAATCTCATTCCCTTGACTTCTTCCCCAGAGGCAACTGCAATCCTGATTTTCAGGCCATGTTTCTATACTTTTACTAATTCACCTGCACCCACATTCACCAGGACCCCACCTCACCCCACCCCCACATACCACAATGAGATTATAAGGGGAATAATTATTTTTTGTGTTTTCCAGGGTCCCAAGGAGTACCTTCTCCCTCTATCAAGGGAGAACCGGACATGCATGTGGATGGGACATAGATAGATCCGTGTAGAGGCTACTGGAGACCTGCATTAAAACTTAAAAGGTGAGGGTTTTGCGCACGTGCGCTCACACACACACACACACACACACACACACACACACACAAATGAAGGATGGACATTTATGTATTTAGAAACTGACAACTTTTTTGGAACAATGGTAAAACTGGAAGGAAAAACCTTAAGTGAATGTCTTGCAAGGACATTACTTCCCTGTTCATGTTCAACACGGTGGCCAGGGGAAGTCACCTGATGCCTATGGGGCAGGCAGTCCAAGGTCAGTACTTTTTGTCGCCGTCACGCAGCCACTGTGAGCGGCCGGCAGCCAGTGAGAGCTGCTCTGAGCCACCGTGAGCTGCCGAGATCGGCCGTCCAATGGCCAGTGACTGGCTGCCTCAGCCAGGAAGAGTGCAATGATCGTAATGCCAGCATAGGCCAGTGAAGCAGCATCCTCCAACACTAGACTGAAGAACAAAAGGACAACCACTTGGCTGTTTCCCTTCCTCGATTCCCCAACACTGTTCCCCTCCCCTAATTCCCCGGTAAAAAAATTTAAAAAATTAAAAAGATTAAAAAAATAAAAAAGAAGTAAAAATTGGCAGTTACAAAAGAGTCACGGGAATGTAAAGTATAGCAGAGGAAAATGTTGTAATAACTCTGTATGGCCTCATGGCGGGAACTAGACGTGACAGAGAGATCACCTCATCAGTTATATCAATGTCTAACCACTATGTTGTACACCTGAATCTAATTTAACATTGGACACCTTGATTATTGTTGCTCTGTAGTATAAGCTGAAGTCAGGGAGTGTGATACCTCAGCCTTATTCTTTTTTCTTAGGATTGCTTGGGCTATTCAAGGTCCTTTGTGGTTCCATACAAGTCTGATGATTTTTTGCCCTATTTCTTTAAAAAAAGGCCATTGGGATTGTGATGGGGATTGCATTAAATCTGTATATTGCTTTGGGTAATATGGCCATTTTAACTATGTTGACTCTTCCAGGCCATGAATACGGAATGTCTTTCCATTTCTTTGTGTCTTCTTCAATGGGTTTTAAAATGTCATTGTTTTCAGTGTATATAGGTCCTTCACATCCTTGGTTAAGTTTATTCCTAGATATTTTATTCTTTTTGTTGCAATTGCAAAAGGAATTGTTTTCTTGTTTTTTGTTTTTTGTTTTTCCTGAGATTTCATTGTTAGTATACAGGAATGCAATGGATTTTTGTACGTTGATTTTGTATCCGGCAACTTTACTGTATTCGTCTATTGTTTCTAATAGCTTTTTGGTGGAGCCTTTAGGGTTTTCTACATATAACATCATGTCATCGGCAAAAAGTGACAATATAACTCCTTCATTCCCAATTCAGATATCTTTTATTTCTTATTCTTGCTTGATTGTTTTGACTAGGACTTCCAATACTATGATGAAAAGCAGAGGTGATAGGGGACAACCCTATCTTGTTCCTGAAGGTAGACTGAAGGGCTTCAGTTTTTCACCATTATTTGTGACATTAGCGGAGGGTTTGTCATGTATGGCCTTTATTATGTTAAGGTATTTTCCTTCTATACCCATTTTATTAAGTGTTTTAATCATGAATGGATGTTGTGCCTTGTCAAATGCCTTTTCTGCATCTACGGATATAATCAGATGACTTTTGCCCTTATTTTGTGTATGCGGTGCATCACATTGATCAATGTGCATATGTTGAACCATCCTTGTGCCCCTGGGATGAACCCTACTTGATTGTGATGTATAATCTTTTGAATGCATTAAGCGTAATTGGAAAAAAAATGTAAAAAATAAATTTCCATTGGTCAAAAGGAAAAGGATAGCTGCTCTTGATTCGAATTATGCAGCCAAAGCATGGACAAATGAAAGCTGTGGTTAAGAAGAGGAGTCAGACTCAAACACTGTTCTTGTTGAGAAGCTTACTTTAATCATCTTGTTATTTCCTAGCATGATATAATCATTTATTAAAATGATAGTTTATTTTGCATGTTGAGACAATAATAGTTTTATATTCTGTTGATCTGCCTGGGAATAAAATAGGCACCTTATCCAATTCATTGGTGGTGTCACGAGACTTGATGCCCAAGAGTCATTGTGGAAACACATTTAAATTTAAAAATCTGCAAGAATTCATGGTTAGATATTGCCTCACACAGGGTGCTGTTTGAGAGTCGTGCAGCTTCAACATATGGGTTTGCATCATGGAGTTTAGGGCAGCAGAGACACTTGATGGGTCCTCAGAGGAACCCAGAGGAATGCGTTGCAACTGGGCATTCATCCAAAATCAAATAATGGTGTAGGTAGTCACGTTGATGATCCCCATTGGAGGAAAAAGATGGAAGTGTAAGGTTCTGCACATTCAGCACAGTACTCATTATTTATTTATTGAACAGTCCTGGGCTTTACTAGTAAAACACTTGGTAGCATATATGCCTTATTTTTTTCTCATAGTTAAACATCTGAGTTGAGACAAACATCACCCTCTTATTTCGAAAACAATGCAGGCACAGACTGCTTTTGACCCAAGGTGTGTTACTGAACAAAATTCAGGAATCTAGTCTGGAAAATCAAAATGAAGAATTCTTCTGCTGGTGACATGAACACATAGGTAGAGGGAGGTGAAGAATACAAGCTACGTAGTTATTCTCTATATGATAAGTGTTGCGGAAGTATCAATGTACCAATGTAATCATTTACAGAAAGCCATTCATTGAAAATGGAAATCAGAATATGAGGGGAAAATACAGTGTTAGCAGTCATCGGTAAGGGAACAGAAGACATAGTGTCATATCTACCCACTCTGATGGTGAGGGCCCTGCATTACACGTATTGTCCTGAAACTTACTGTGCTGAAAACATCCCAGCAAAGCTTCCCGTTTCTAAAAAATGATGTCTTAGTGAAAATGGGTGAGGTGTGGTTACCAGGTAGGTGCTTCTGAAACAACACAGATGAGATCTCTTAACGTTGTTTCCAGAGCTTTTTTAATGGCGATACTTTTTTGTGAGAGTTGGTTAAAAAAAAAAAGAAAAGAAATAGAATCCCGTGATTAGAATGTTTGGGAAAGGCTGAATATTTTTTGCCATGTTATAAATTCACAATGTGTGTTTTTTACATTAAAGACATAGAATTCCTAGTGTGCACAAAAACTGAAAACCAAACAAATATCCTGCTACTCTGGTTAATACATTACACATAGAGAAAGAGAGAGATCTCCCTTTTTTACTGAATACCTGCTAATACTTTGTGGCATTGGCTGATAACTGAACACAGTCTTGGAAAGGCTGGTCTAAGGAATGAAAACTGCAAATTCAGGGGAAAGCACTTTCAGGCGAGAAGGGATGACTGTGGAAACACCCTTCACTAGCCTGTGTTTCCATCCAGGCACATGCTTTTATTTTAACCCTTTCACCCTTTCATGTTTTTTCTTTTCAGTAAAATCTGTAGTAAATATAAAGACAAAAGTGTCATTTACTGCCCTATAGGAGCTGTTTACTCTACTGTAAATAGTTACCGTAGAGCCTGGTAAAGGTGTGTTGATAATAAGAACACATATGAGCTTAGGTTTCTTGGTAGCAAATAACAAAACTTAAATCAAAGTTACTTGAAACCCTATGGCAGAAATAAAAACAGGCTTGGGAAAGGTCTAGAGAGCAGCCATATCATTTCCAATAATGCAATCAATCATTGCACTGGTTTTCCACAAAGGCTGTCGTCCTAAGCAAACATTCAGAATCTAGTCTGCAGAATCAAACTGAACTCTGCATACATCACCACGACCCACCCCCCCATACACATACACACAGGATGCAGATGAAAGAAAACATACATAAGTGGATATTTTGTACCTGCAACGTGTATGCCAGACATTGGTGACTTTGGTAAGTCAGTCACTGATTACGGGCACTCCAGCCTAAGGCTCGTTTCCCATTATCAGTGTTGCCGGTGTTAGCTTGTCAAAGAGATACTCTACCATTCCGATTTCCAGAAACCCCATCTTGCTACCCAGACTGAACGCTTTGAGTATCTGCATCATTTCATGGACATAAACATTTCAGGTGAAGCTGACGACGCCATGTATTTTAATCCCCGCTCAGTCCCATTCCCTTCACTTCTTCCCCAGAGGGAACTGCAATCCTGATTTTCAGGCCGTATTTCTATACTTCTACTAATTCGCCTGCACCCACATTCACCAGGGCCCCACCTCACCCCACCCCGACATACCACAGTGATTATAAGGGGAAGAATTCTTTTGTTTTCCAGGGTCCCAAGGAATACCTTCTCCCTCCATCCAGGGAGATCCGGAGATGCATGTGGATGGGACATGGATCCGTGTAGAGGCTACTGGAGAGCTGTTTTAAAACTTAAAAGGTGAGGGTATTGCGTGGGCGGGCGCGCACGTACACACACATGAATGAAGGATGGACCTTTATGTATTTAGAAACTGACAACTTTATTGGAACAATGGTAAAACTGGAAGGAAGAAACTTAAGCGAACGTCTTGCAAGGACAGTACTGCCCTGTGCATGGTCAACACGGTGGCCAGGGGAAGTCACCCCGTGCCTATGGGGCAGGCAGTCCAAGGTCAGTTCTTTTTGTCGCCATCACGCAGGGTGAGCTTGTCAAAGAGGTAGTCTGCCAGGCCGGATTCCGCGGCTCCCATCTTGCGGAGGTTGGTGATATGGTCCCCCAGCTCTTTGATGAACTCCACCTGATCCTGCAGGCAGTGATTCCTCAGGAAGGCACACAGGTGGGCGTCCCTCTTCTCAGTGGCCAGCTGGTGCATGTTGAGCAGGCTCTGGTTCAGGCGCTTTTCCAGGCACAATGCGCCCTCCATGGCCGTTAAGCCGTTCTCCCAGCGGTTGCGGTCAGGCCTTCCGATGTTACGCAGGCAGAGGCGGCCCCCGCGCTGGTTCTGCAGCTCTATCAGCCTGTGGGCACGCTCCCTCTCCTGGCTGGCCTGCTGAGTGAAGAACTGGGCGAAGTGCTTCAAGGCCACATCCGGGCTGTTGAAATAAGAGGCCATGGACAGGTACACATAGGAGGCATGGAGCTGCAGGTTGATATGGTTGTTGATGACAGCCTCGCAATCGGGGTGGTAGCTCTGGCGCACGTAGGAGGCCTGCGCGTTCATCATGGCCTGAGGTGCGGGTGCGCGGCAGGCGGCGCGAAGGCCAAGGCGGCTCCGAAGCGGAAGCGGGGGTTGCGGCAGCGCGCAGCAGCTGGGGCGAAAGCGGTGGCGGCCGGGCCTCCGACGCTCCCGGAATGGGCGACGAGGTTGGCAGGAGGAGAGCCTGCTCACACGATCGGCCCCAGTTGCCTGGTGGCTGGCGGCTGGCCGTTGGCGGTTGGCTCTGAAATAGGACCGTTATACGTAACCTTTAACCCGGAAGTGGTGTGAGGGCGTATCCATTGGTGGGGCGAGAAGGGGCGTGGTCTGAGGGGCCTGCCTGTCATCCGTCTCTTTGTTCCGCGTTCCTTCAGAACCTGGGTTGGGCAGGGAGAATCCTCTGAGGGCCTGGCGTCTGAGTTTTTAGTTTTGCAACAATATTTGATTTTTGCAAGGACTTTATCTGGCCTCTATTTTTTCCCTTCTGTAGAAGACATTTTTTATTTTGTAAATCCATTTTCTTCCCTTCAAATTCTGAGGAAAATGCATGTGAATTTTTCAGTCAAGTCCTCTTCTGTTTCCTGTATTACATCTGGGGTTTCCTTCCTCCCCCTTCGCCCAGAAATAGTTCTATTTGATCATCATGAGCTTCTCTTAAACTTTCCTCATGTATTTGGCAAAGCTTTGTTCATTTATATTTACGGATAAAGGACTCATATCAGCAACCAGGTAATTATATAGGTTGGATCTGATTGAGAGCTGTGATGTGTATTTCATTAGTAGGCTTCTGCTCAAAATGGGAGGGCAGAACATGTTAATTTTTCAGTGGCTTTGTCCTTCGGGGGTACATGCCGAAGGTCAATGGCAAAGGAAATCTTAATAGCAGCAAGAGAAAAGCTGTGAGTTTGTTACCAGGTAGCAGGATTCAAAACTAATATTCAGAAATCTGTTGCATTTTCATATACCAATAACAAACTATCAGGAAGAGAAATTAAGAAGACATCCCGCTTACAGTTTCACAAATGAATACCCAGCAATAAATTTTACCAAGTAGGTAAGAGTCCTGTGCTTGGAACATTGTAAGATATTGAAGGAAGAGAATGAAGAGGACACAAATAAATGGAAGCATATATCGCGCTCACGGATAGGAAGAATTTATGTTTTAAAATGTGCACACTGAGATCCGGTCAAGATGGCAGAGTAGGTAAACTCTGTGCTTACCTCCTCTCTTCACCACATGAAAATTTCAAATAAACTACAGAACAACCATCACTGAGAAACTCCTCAAATCTTGCTGAACTGAAGCGCTACAACAAAGGACATACAGAAGGAGCCACCTTGAGACTGGTAGGAGGGACAGAGATGTGTAACCGGCTGGTCCCACACCCACGTGTGACCATTAAAGATGGAAGGGATAGATATCTCCACTGTGGAATCATCCCCCTGAAGAGCAGGGGTGCCAGCCCCTTCCCATCCCAGGGCTGCAGTGCCACGGAGAGAAGTCTCCATGATTTCTGGTTGTGAACACCAGCGGAGGGCCGGCCGAGTGGCGCTGGCTTGGGAAGCCAGCGGCCCCGGTTCGGGTCCCACATATGAGGGCCAGTGACACTGCCCTAAAAAAAAAAAAAAAAAAGCAAAAAACCCCCAAACAAACAAAAAAAAACAAAAACAAAAAAACCCAGCGGAGCCTGTGACTGACTGAGACAGAGGATGGCTGCAGTCCCATGAGCTCCTTTTCAAGGGACCACACATAGAATTACTCACTGACGGAATTACTGGCTCTGAGCTCCAGTGATGGGGCTGCAGCTGGAGAGGTGACAGTCATATTGGGGCGTCTTGAGTTGCCTGGCTTCAGGACAAGAGCTGGAGGAGCAGCTTTCTCTGGAATGAGGAGCTGGCAGAAGCATTGTTTCTCTCTTTAGCCTTTCTCCTTCCTGGCGTGCAGAGGCAGGCAGCCACCATATGTGAGTGTCCATCAAGCTAGCTAACATGGTTGGTTTTTCTTCACGGTGGTAATTCTGAGACCATGCCGCACCGAACATTTGGGCACACGCAAGCTGCTTTGAGTGGATTTTTTGTACAAACCGCCTGCCTTGGCTCATGCTGTAGGCTTTCCTATGGTTCCTCAAAGGTGTGCGGAACCCTGACAAGCAACATCCAGTTTGAGCGTGTCCCATATCTGGATGAGCAGCCCAAAGACTGGCACAGCCATGGTTCATGAATTGACCTCTTTAGGCACTTCCAAGCACATCTCAGGCGACGGAATCTGCAGATTGCCTTGTGGCATGTGACAGCAAGCCTACGGGTGGACCATGGCCTGCAGCTGAACTTGACCTGCAGCGCATCCCCCCTGGGTTGTCATGGGGCTGGTGTGCCTGGTGCCCAGCATGAAGACAAGCCAACCGCCTCCAAGGGTGACACAACCAAGAAACAGATTGGGCAGGCACCAGAACCCTCCTGAGGCACATCCTGCTCTGTTAGGTTCAGCCCCTTCACCACAACTCCTCCACTGTAGTCAGAGCCAGTCCCCACACCCAATGAGTGAGAGTTTCAATACCTCCTGTAGTAGTGCCAATAACAACCAAGGCTAAACTACAAGAGCAGGGTACACATAAGCCACACAAGGGACACAGCTAGACTGCGGCTCAGGTGACCACTGAGATCCATAGCACACCTATTACATGAGACCACTCTACTAACAGTGGGAGACGTAGCAGCCCTACATAATACATAGAAACAAACACAGGGAGGCAGCCAAATTGGGGAGACAAAGAAACATGTCCCAAATGAAAAGAACAAAACAAAGCTTCAGAAAAAGAACTAAACCAAGTGGAGACATGTAACCTACCAGACACAGAGTTCCAAACACTGGTTATAAGGATACTCCATCATCTCAGGGAGAACTTTAACAAGGAGATAGGAAACATAAATATTGAGATAGAAACCACAAAATAACCAGTTGAAAGTAAAGAGTACAATAATGGAAATGAAGAATACCTTACAGTGGAATTATTAGTACAGTGGATGAAGCAGAAGATCGAGTCAGCAATTTAGAAGATAACGTAGCAGAAAACACCCAATCAGAACAGCAGAAAGAAACAAGAATCCAAAGAAATAAAGTGAGTGGAGTGTAAGGGGCCTCTGGGACAGCATCAAGGATAACAACAATCACATTATAGGGGTACTGGAAGGAGAAGAGCGAGAGCAACGTAGTGAACACCTATTTGAATTAATAATGGAAGAACACTTCCCTAACCTGGTAAAAGACAAAGTGAGAATCTTAAAAGCAGCAAGAGAAAAGCAGTTAGTTACCCTCAAGGGAGCTCCCATAAGACAATCAATTGATTTCTCAACAGAAACTTTGCAGGCCAGAAGGGATTGACAGGAAATATTCAAAGTGATGTAAAGCAAGGATCTACCACCAAGATTACTCTGCGCAGCAAAGCTATCATTTAGAATCAAAGGACAGATAAAGAGCTTCCCAGATAAGAAAAAGTTAAAGGAGCTCATCACCACCAAACCAGTATTACAAGGAATCTTATTGAGATGTCTTTAAGATGAAAAAACAAAAAAATAACAGTAATGAAGTGGCAATAGCTACATCCATACTAACAATTACTTTCAATATAAATGGATTAAATGCTTCAATAAAAAGATAGCGGGGTCTGAATAGATAAGAAAACTAGTCCCTTACATATGCTGCCTACAAGAGACTCACTTCCAATAGAAAGACACACACAGACTGAACCTGAAGGAATGGAAAAAGGTGTTTCATGAAAATGGAAACAAACAAACAAGAAGTTGAGGTGACAATCCTGATACCAGGCAAAATAGACTTTAAAACAAAGACTATAACAAGAGACAAAGAAGGACCTAGTAATCCCACTTTTGGGTAGTTATCCAAAGAAACCAAAAATGCCACTTTGAGGGCACGTGCTCATCCATATGTTCATGGCAGCATTAATTACAAGAGCTGAGATATGGAAGCAACCTAAGTGTCCATCGGTAGATGAATGGATAAAAGGAGAAGTGCTACATATATACAATGGAATAGTACTCGGCCATGAAAAGGAATGAAATGCTACCATTTGCAACAACATGGATGGACCTAGAGGTTATTAGGCCAAGTGCAATAAGTCAGAGAGAGAAAGACAAATACCACATGATTACACTTATATGTGGAACCCCAAAAACAAAATAAACAAGCAAAAGAGGGACACGCTCATAGATACAGAGGAAATTCTAATGGTTGCCGGATAGGAGTGTTTGGCTAGACTGGATGGAAAAGATGAAGGGATTAAGGACAAATTGGGGCCAGCCGAGGACTCAGTTGGTAAGAGTGTGAGCTCTGAACAACAGGACTGGCAGTTCGATTCGCACATGCGCCAGTAAGCTGCGCTCTCTA